>MU678624.1:7658-45658 GCA_026770625.1 Nicotiana glauca
AATATTACGAACGAGAATGAATTGAATATCTATGTTTTGTTTTGAAATAATTTAGATAAAAATGCATAACCTATTTTTATTTTTTCTTTAGCATTTAGTCATGTATTTAATACTCCCTTATTTTAGCATGATTTAGTAATCTTAGATTATGTTTATTTTTATTATGGCTTTTTAATTTGCAATATTTATATTACATAATTTTATTTTCTTTATTGTTGAATATTTTATGATAATGTCATGACATATCATATTTTGTATTATTTTCTTGGAAAATACTTTATATAGTTGTATCTTATTAGGACTAAAGAAATATTTTGAGTATAATTTATATGTTTGCAGCCTCCTTCGGGGATGTGCATTCGATTTATCGATTCGATTTTGACCCTTATCGATAATTACTTATCGATTATCGATTTGTACATATACTTATCATTACCAAACAGCCGGTTTGGGTTATAACCTACCCAAAGTTCTAGGGTGAAAGACGTGTGAGTAACAATGGATCGTAATCCAACTCGCTCAACTCAAAATCATCTTTTATTTATTTGTTTGTTCTTTTGTAATTTATTTAATTAATTATCAAATGAAACTAATAAGAGCTTATCAAACAAATCAAACCCCAAAACTTGTCTTCTTATATGTTTATTAACTTTTTAATGGTTAATTTGGGCTATTTATACAACCCAAATTAGCCAAACATTTAAATGGTGTTAACTATTGGGTTATCTCCAAAATGATCCGCTAATCAATAGATGTGTTTAGCTCTAATTAAGTTATATTTTCATGGGCTAAATTTGACGCTAATATTATAGAACGAAGAATTCCGATCATCCCACTAGCATGGTTGATCGGAAACATCCTCTCAGACCAAGGACTTTTCGGAAACAGTATCTCTATCTTCATAAGGTAAGGATAAGATCTGTGTACATATTATTCTCCATATTCCACTTATGAAATTTCAATGAATTTGTTGTCGTTGTTGTTGTTGACACTAGCATGGTTGAAAAGACTTACAATGCGTTTGACACCAGTACGCAATAGTTTCGTAATAACTTGCAATTGCAACAGAACTCGTACTAAAATGTTTAGGTTTCTGATTGGTTTTCATACATATAGAGTTAGATAGTGACCAACTAACGAACGAAACGTCAAAAGTTTTTTTTAGATAATAACCACCTCGCTAGTTTCTTTTGTACATTAACATGCAGAAAAATTCTTCAAGTCCAAAAAATCATCATATATTTTGCAGACAGAAAGATACATTTCATAAGAAGTGATACAGATGATTCTTACGGACCTACAAATATCATCTCCTCCCCCCCCAACCCCCCAACCCCCCGTACACAGAGCAACAAATAAAAGATGCTTTAGAGGTCCCCAATCTCATTCCCATGGTGATATGCCTATATATGAATATGCAACGAAGTCTTTCAAGAATTCAGGGAAGGTCAACTGAGGCATCATCAAGTCCTTGATTTTTAAGTCAATGAGATATTCTCTTGTTAGAAACGGAGTCAGAATTTGAAGTTTGCATATTTAATGGATTTCTTGAAGGGGAACTTTAGAGCAACGGCTAAATTATTTCGGTGTGACATACAGTGGCTGATGTACATGGATACTTATGGGTGCTTGAGCACCCATTACTTTTAACCGAATTTACTAAATTTACATAGGCAATTATAAAAATAGTTAGATAAATATAGAGTGAGCACCCATAGCTAAACTTTTGTTTCCTCTTCTTTCGAATTTTTTATCGGCAAGCACCCATCATTTTAAAATTCTGGATCCGCCACTGGTGACATATAGGTCACGGGTTTGTGCCGTGGAAGCAGCCAGTAATGCTTACATTACGGTAGGTTGTTTACATCACACCTCGTGTCCGGCCCTTCCCTAGAGACTGTATGAACGCCAAAATACTTTATGAATCGGGTTGCACATTATTCAATAAATTTTTAAGACAAATACAAAATTTAAACCTAACATTATTGAATTTGGCTGAATCCGTGAACTATAGCTCTGCCCTTGTAATAGTTTATAGAACCATTTACAAGCCTTGACATGACCCCTAAATGCAAAATTCAACTACACAAAGAAAACTAAAGTATTGAAAATGGACAAGATATAATAATAATCCAAAAGGTAGAATAATTAGCACAAGGGTTGTACATTGCAACTATTACGTAATGTTTCCTTTTTAACCGTTTAAATATTTGGATTGGCTTTTAAGCTGATCAAATCAGTTTTTTAGTTTTTTTTAGTGTTTGACAAAGTCAAAAAGTGCGTAAAATAACAACAAGCTGGACAACCCTAACTTATGCTTTTTGGTTTAAAAATTATTTCTGCTAAAAAGCCACTTTTTTTAAGCCAATCCAAACTGGCTCTTAGTGTTACAGTATCAAAGTAGATAATTAAAAGTCCAAGCTAATCAACCAAACTCACAATTGTGAGAGGACATTAGCAGACCTAAAATCTATTAATTAAATTTTTATCTCCTCTATAATAGCTTAAAGTAGGCATACAACTCATAACTATAACATACATTCTTCTATCTGAAATTATATGTGCGCTAAAGGAAGAAAAACAGTGTGCGACAATATGATTTGCTCCTATATTTTAATTCTTGTATTGCAATTAATTGAAGCATAATATGATGCCTTTAAGAGCCTTCAAACACCAGTAATCTTAGAATTAACTCAAGATGTGAGTACCATAATAAGTTCAGTAAAATGCCGAATACATATATTTAATATGGTTCTAGTTTACAATTCAAGTTTTTCTTCAAAGAAACATGTTGCTAGCTAGTACTTTCATAATATATATATATATTGAGAGATATCCAAATTCAAGACGGAAATACAAGTTTCAAAACTCAACCAGATAAAAGATAATTGACATTGACACATATAGAATAGCATGGCCACTAACCCAAACATTATATACTCCATCTGTTCCAGTTTATGTGAACATGCTTCCTTTTTGGTCCGTTTCAAAAAGAATGACCCATTTTCAAATGTGAAAACAATTTAACTTAAACTTACAATTATCGTTAATGAGAAGTTTTTATGATCACACAAATACTTTGGTCCCTTTTTGTCTTTTTGACTTGTTTAGAACCACAAATTCCAAATATCTTCATTTTTTCTCAAATTTCGTGTCCAGCAAATAGGTTCACATAAATTGAAACGGATGGTTATTTGTTAGTCCAGTTTTACTCAAGGCAAAAAAGGTCATGAGTTTGAATTGAAAGAAAATGACATTTAACCATTTCACTAGTAAATTCAGGCATTTTTAGGAAACGGGTTGCATGTGGAAAGTCCTTTATTAATGACACTAAATAAGAGATTACACATCCAATTTGGAAGTTTGAACCATATGATGTCTCTCTAATGATGACTAATAGCGTAGATGCTATCATCCCTAACCTATTACATTAAGAAAAAAATGATTAAGATCGTATATTGCCCGTCACATGGCTAGAGATTAAATAATGTGATTTGATTTATCCTTTACAAAAAAATTATCATTTTTTTGAAGCTTAGGACTGAAGTGGTGGGGTCTTATTGCGTCTATTTTCAAGATGCAAGTTGCGTAGGAATTGATGTCTCTTGAAGGCAGATTATTGTTGTCTGACCGGAGCTAGAATTTGAATCTTATGAGTTCGAAATTATAATCCTTTTAAGTTATTAAATTCTAAATTAATAATTTATTTGTTGAATTTTTTATACAATTATAAAATTTAAATAAAGCCGAACTCGCAACCAACATTATGGCTCCGCCCTTATTGTTGAGAAGTACTGCAAAGAGATTCATAGGACCACAGTATATCACAACTAACAAACCCCACCCCAAAATAAATTACGAAAAGAAAAGAAAAGAAAAAAGTACATTCATCAAGCTAGAGTTTCATAGTTTGACCATATTGTTAATAGAGCACTAACTATAATTAATCATAATCAACTTACGTTAAATTATACTTTGAAAGAGCTTGGTTCATGGTTAACGGCTTAACGCTGTCTTAAGAAGTTCTGTTGAGCTATATGATATCTTACTTTAGGTTACAAAGATCTGGTGTTATTCTGCCTACCGTTTTAAAAATATTTTTGAGCGGTAATTAGTGTTTGGCCAAGCTTTTAAAAAGTACTTCTAAGTATAGTTTTCTCCGAAAATGTTTTTGCCATGTATCAACTTCATAAGATAGAGTTTTAAGTTATAAATATTAACGGTTTATACAATCAGTACACTATACTGTGTTCCCCATCTCATTGATAATGATCCACGCAGAAGCGGAGCCAAAATTTAAAGGTTATGGATCCGGAATTCTAATCATATTAAGTTATTGGTTTCTAAATTAATAGTGATTAATATATATTTAATAAATTTTATAATCCAAATATAAGGTTTGGACCAAAACTATTCGGCCGAAGCGTAGCTATGTCTAGCTCCGCCCCCTATATCTATGCACCATTTGGGTAAACGCAACATGATCAAATCAAGATTGATTGTAATGACCCCACTTAAAGAAGTCTCTTTCTCTCCTTTTTCTTCGCTCTACATCCTACAATATAACATTAATACATGTCTTTGAGGGATAGTACTGTTAATGGAGAAGCATGTAGACCAACGTATCTTCTCTATACACATATATATATATATATATGGGATTTTAAAAGAAATTAGCAAGTCAACGACTCTTAGGAAAGATGACATCAGCTTCCACGTCACTCTCCAAATTGTCCATTTCCTTTTAAGAAGGTATGCACACACCAATTGTCTTCTCATACAATATTCTCAATCTCAACTTAAGCTTCACTCACTTCCACTCTTTTATTTCTCAAAAACCCTATACCAAAAACAATAAATATCTACACTATGTATGGATACAACAATCATATGGAAAACAATTCTACTTATGTGTATACACATTTTCCAACTTCACAGACTTTGCCACTGGTTTCTTTACCACCACCTTTGGCCATTCCCTCTGTGAATAATATTGAATATGACTCATTATCCCCATTAAAGTCAGAGGTTGGCTATAACAGTAGTAGTTGCAGTAGCTATGGTTCTCCTAGTTCAGTCACAAGTTATGGAGCACATGATCCAAGTAATTTGATTCAAAGAAGCATAAGCAGTCACTCATTTCTCAGGAATAATAATATGGAGGGCTTTTGTCCACTGCTTTCTTCCCCAACTGGTTTTCTTGACTCAGAAACTAGTTCTGTCAGAAAGGTTTTAAGCACCGGCGATTTGCAGGTGAATTACAGCACTTAACGAATTAATTTAACTTATATACATTGACAGTTTAAAATATATACTCTAGCTGTCGCAGTCGTGTATTTTGTAGGTTGACAAATAAGGATTACTATAGACAGTTATTTGTTGTTGTAGATCATAATTTAAGATGGTGTACAAATATTATAAGTACATTATATTGTTAATGTACAGAATTCAAACTTTTACAAAACATAATCTAAACACATTTATATATCTTATTAGGAATTTTATTTATAGATATAATTTACATACACTTACAATGTAAATAATTTCTTACACTTTTAGTAGTGTATTTTAAATATTGTATAACAACTAATCTACCTTGTTTTTCAGGTTACTAATTATACTTTTTCTTGACGGTTACCTATAGTTATCTTTTAATTTAGGTCACCTTAAAATGTAAACATGCATCCTTTTACACTGTAATTGTATAAAAGTTATTAAAACTCTTTAGTTATATAAATGGCAGCGTAAACACCTATGAAAATTGTTTGTTTTAACTTGCCATTACATATGTAAACAGGTAATGCACCAACTGCAACATAATCACCGGTCAGAAAGCAGTTTATCCAGTGAGAGTAACAGCATAATTGAAGGAATGAATAAAGCTTGCAGATACAGTCCTGAAGAGAAGAAAGAACGGATTGAAAGATACAGAAACAAGCGAAATCAAAGGAATTTTAACAAGAAGATTAAGGTAATTAACGACGTTGATGACATATTTTCACCTTAATTTGGCCGTAAATTATAGATATTTTGTTAAGTGAAGTACGGATTAAGACTCATCAGATGATGACACCGAGTACTATTATTTTTGGAAGGGCTTTTTTTACTTTTAGCCCGCGCCAGAAGCTATTTACATTTGGTAGCCGAAAAATGTATAAAAGCTATATAATTTTTGTATATTCGACTATTATTTTGAGAGCGGTTATTTTTTTTATATTTATTATATTTAATTAACATATGCATGGCACGTACCATGTGCATACAAGACTTATGATTCGTCCTTTAAATGTTAATGCGCTCTAGGGACCACAATAAGGACTTCCAAAATGATAAAAATTAATCTTTCGCACTCATACTTTCTATCTTGGGTTATCTTGGTTTCTACTAAATCTCACATTTTTATTTATTTTTGTCGTCAAATATCAGTATGAATGCAGAAAGACTTTAGCAGATAGCAGACCTCGTATAAGAGGAAGGTTTGCAAGAAATGATGAAATAATTGAGAGGAATCCTCAGAATGAATATTGGACTCAATCAAGGTTAGAGGAAGGCGAAGAGGATGATGAGAATTGGATTGGATTTCTTGATGCTTTTTCAGCAAACCTTATTCCATAATTATATTTATTTAAATTAATTAAGGGGAGAAAACAAAAAAGAGTTCCTCAAGTTTTAATGTTCAGGAACTCTTTTCATTGTGTGGCAGTTATTGTTTTTCTAGTTTTAGTGATGTTTAATCAAGAATCGCTTATAAGATTGGTGATGATATTATGTACATTTAGCTTATTGCATAATCATTAGAAAATGTCCATTTGGAGCTTCTGTTTGGAAGTCTTATAGTTGCATATTTTACGGGTCAATGAAAGACTTATTAATTACATTATTATTTACTTATTTTGCTGAAGGGCGTGTTAGAGAGGACCATGGGATTCTTTTAGTTCTTGGGAGTTGGCGTCGAGTAGGTTCGTGAATAATGCGAATTAGAAGATAAAAAGGGAGAAAACATATATATAAGATAAGATAAAAAAAAATATTCATCAGCGTGATGCAAAGTGAAATAAAAACTACTAAATGGTATATTTGCTTAACACTTCAAATTAATTTTGTATTTTGTGTCTTAATCTCTGCTATGGTAATAGATAAATTTCTTACAACAAGAACTCCATAATCCATATCAATGACAGCATGTGTTGACATGCCACAGCCTATTCGCACTTGCAATAAAATAACATGTCCTGGCTAGATATTCATATAGAACGTTATACAGTTCAACGCTAACTCAACGTTTTTGGGAAAAGTTGGAGTTTGGGTTCAAATTGTATTTCACTAATCATAATTTGTCCGACCATTCTTCAACATCGAAACTCTAAATTTCGTCAGTCCAAAATCCTAAGGAAATTGTTCAGATAAAGAAGATTTGAAAGGTGTTAAGAAATTAAGAGCGATATCCATAGCCACAAGAGTGACAGCTAAATAGTTTAGCACTATTCATGGGTGTCAAGAAATATTCATCCTTGGTGCTTATTGCCTAATTAAAATTTTGGCTCTCACTTTCGCGGCAGACAAGAGTCACTGAAGCAACAAAAAGCATTCCCAATGGGCAACTACTACTTCCCATTTAGGGTATTGGGAATAATTATTGAGTTTAAGTTGTATATAGTGACGGTATAAGTATTAACATAATCAGATCATTTAGGAGGCAAGTTAATTATACGTAGATTTCTCTTATAAGCATTAATCGATAACATGAATATTGTGGAAAGTAAGCATTGGATGTCAATACAGGATAACATAAAAGCAACTATATTCAATGGACTGGACTGTGACAATACAAAACGTAACACGTTCAATAACTCAATTCTTGTCAAGAAATTAACCAAAAAATGACTTGACTATTGTAGATCTCGCCTGTTTTCACACCTTAGGATGTTTCAAACGAGTTTATCATCAAAAGATGTCGAAAGCGATTTGGCAAACAAAAGCTTAGTGCTCCTTTCATCTCATTTTATCCAACATTTCTTATCTTTCTAGAGTCAACTAGTTTGCATATTAATCGGGCATTAGTGCTGTGTTATTTATCACAATAAGTAGGCAGATGTAGCCTTCACTAGCAGATGCAGGCATAGTTAAATTATACACTATGATTGCATTCATTAATGGACGGAGCTACAGCAGCAAAAGGGAGAGCTAGAGAGCTCAGTGCGGGTTTGGCCAAACTCAGTAACTTTGGTTCGAACCATGAATTTATTTTTAAAAATTTATTAAATATATATAAATTATTATTTTAGAATCCAGTAACTTAAAACAATTAAAATCCCAAAGCCACAAGCTTGAAATCTTGGCTACGCATCTGCAAAAGGGTGGTTAGTTAAACACTCTGTCAAAAAGTTATACACTTATATACTCTATATATATTAAATCTCGAACATCCTAATTGAAATTCTTGGTTTCGCAACTACTCATTATCAGAAAAAAGTAATAAATGCAAAATTAGTCATATCTACTGATTTAAAATCCCAAATCTACTTCTACAAGAGGAAGTATTGAACACATGACTAAGAACAACTTTATTAAGACAATCAAAAAGATTTGTGGCCAACGGACTGCTATATTGTTAATGCATGTTCCGTACTCTGCAGTATTCAGGTTTAAAAAAAAATTAATTAACAGAAATACAATCAGCAACAAGATCAGTAATTCTCTATGTTTCTTTAAGACCAAGAGACTCGATATGTTTTTTATTTTAAATATAAAAGCCCTAAAAAAAGTACCCCCACCATGAGGGAAAAGTTGACGCTGGAGGGAGAATGGGTGTAAATTAAACTACTACTAGTATTATTTAATAGCTGAAGATAGCTGTGGCTTTTCCCTACTCTTCTCAGGTGTCTGAGAAACTCTAAAGAGCTAGTATTTGGCTTTAAGAGTCTGTGATGCTAATTTTTTTATTGTAAAATGAAAGCATTATCGCTATCAGCCCACACTTTTACACTTAATCATTTCGTTGCTCATGTTACTGAATGATGAATTGAAGTATATTAAAATCATTTACCATGAATGACTTTGACTTAGATGTCACCAGAATCTGAATATGCACTTTGTTTACTCAAAGGCTACTTACTATCAAGTTGGCCCCTAACAATAGGGAGGAAGGCCAGTTCTTTTTTGTCGGACGGCGGTGGGTTTCCCACTACTTAAGACTTAAGAGACATAATCTAATAAACTAAGCTGCCTAGACCCATGTATGTGTATTCTTTAATTCTGAGTGATTCTAAACTTTTTATAGCTTCATCATAGTCTAACTGTTCTGTTTCTCCTAGTCTGGTCTGGTGCATGAGTCGTGAATCTTAAGCTGAAACTCCTTGTCAAACTACATAATTCGATAACTCTAAGGAAACTAAGACAATGGAGGGTAGGATCCAGACACAAGGCCTGACAAAATATTGTTTGTTCCCAAACAAAACAAAAACAAAGTTAATGTTTCTAGTTCCCAAGTTCCATGTGGACTATATCAGTGAGAACCCTCCATTTGACACGACGGCTTACATAATCAAGCCAATACTCAGCCCTCCAAAGCCAAAATTCTCAAAAAAACAGCAAATCTGACCAAAAAACTGATCCTCAATGCTGGTTCCAGCCAAAAACAAAAAAGCAAATAGGACACAATTTTCGACCTAATAATGGCTATCAGCAAGATTCTAAAGACCCTACTATCTTGGGTAAAGCATGCCCTATGTCGCACCTATGCAGCAAAAAAAAAAAAAAAAAAAAAAAAAAAGAAATCAAGAGCAATCACAGTCCAATGGCATGCAACAATAGACAAATCCTCGTCATTCCCATGATAATGAAAATGGACGCACATGGTAGCTTTAGCATCAACTGGGTCCTCAAGGAAATACTAAAAGCTCAGGCTCATGAGTCCTGATCAGGGGAATAAACTTAAAACTTCAACATCATTATGACATCGTGGCTATTAATTTCAAAAGATACAACTTAATACTTTATGCACCTTTGATTTCCTCAAGAACCACAAATTACACATATGCAGGGAGGGATGTAAGCATGAAGTAGCCAATACTTTCAGATCGAACTCTCAATGTATAATTATGTGCGTGCACACACTAAGTTCGCCCCCATTATCACTAAGGAATAATGGGTGATGGTACTCAGCGTCCACAATTTAGAATATTGGATTTGCCACCGGACAAATTTCTACATAATCATAACCTCCTCCTCTTCCCTCATGTTTCATCTTTCTACCTAAATCACCGAAAAGGCTAAATTTTGGAGCAGTACTTAGCTTAACGGGAAAAAGCAAGTCAACAACATCTTAAAACTAGCTGAAAAGAGAAGAAAGTGCAGCAAAGTGATCGTCAAACAAACCAGGGAAAGATTTTCCCCTCTTTTTCTGGTAATGAGCACAAGTCTAATCCATGCACTGATTTAAAATCCTGAATCTACTCCCAACTAGAAGGGATTATTCCTCATAACTACAACTTAGTAAGACAAAGATAAAAAGTTTCCTGGCCACTGGCCTGTGCTATACTATTAATGAATGTTCCGTACTCTGCAGTATCCAGGTGAAAAAATAAAACAAAAATACAATCAGCATCATGATCTCTAATTTTCTATGTTTCTTTAAGAGCATAGAGGCTCCCTACATTTTTAAATACAAAAGTACGCTCACCATCAAGGAAAAGTTGCTGGAGGGATTAGGGTTATAAATATTCTTCTAGTTGTATTGTTTAATAGCTGAAGGTACCTACAGCTTTTCCCTACTCTTCTCAGGTATCTTTGAAACTCGAAAGAGCATATTTGGTTTAAGAGACAATGCTAGTATTTTATTATCAATGAAACCATTATGGCTATCACTTTTGCACTAATCATTTGGTTTCTCATGTTACTGAATGATGAGTTGAAGCGTAACTATAATTACATATCATGAATGACTTTTCAACTGTAGATGTCACCAGAATCTGGATGTGGACTTTGTTTACTCAAAGGCTACTTACTATCAAGTTGGCCCCTAACAGTAGGAGGACAGCCAGTTCATTCTTGTCGGACTGCAGTGGGTTACCCACTGATAAGCATATACTTAATTAAGACACATAATCTAATAATGTAAGCTACCTAGCTATTCCCGTGTTTGTGTACTTTTTAATACTAACTGACGCTAAACTCTTTTACAGCTTCATCGTAGTTCTTACTTTTCTATTTCCCCTGTTCTGGTGCATGAGTAGTGATTCTCAAGCTGAAACTACACAACAAACACATAATTCGATAACTCAAATAAGTGATACTTAGACAAGAGTTCTTGCCTGTCATCATGTACATCTAAAAGGATCCAGATATAGGCTTTTTTTTTAATAATGTTGGTGTCTAGGCCATGTTGAGCATACCTCAACTTCCATGACTGTCTTGCTTTTTATCTTGACTCTTCCTTTCTTCTATCTTGGTGAAAAATGTGACAGTGGTATCGCTTATTTTCAAGAATCCTTATGAACAACACAATCTGACCAAAAAACAACTGATCGTGAATGGCTTCCAGCCAAAAGAAAATGGAAAAATAAAAAGAAGCAAAGAGACCCCTACTATCTTGAGAAAAGTATGTCCGCTGCCACAGCAATGCAGCAAGCCAGCAACACAAACAAATGATCAATCTCTGTCACAGTCTACAATGTCATGCAACAATAAACATATAATTAAATAGCTTTGAATGACTTTTAGCTTTAGCATCAATTTAGCAAAACTTTTGACATATAACAGCAAAAGCTCAGGAGTTCTCAGGAAAAGAAAAAACTAAAACTTCAATATCATAACATTGAGGGCACAATTTTAATAGCTACAACTAGATCCTTTATGCACCTTTGACTTCCTCAAAGCGCCAGAAACCAGGCACAAGCGTGGAGTGCATCCAATGCTTTCGGATTGTTCTCTATAAATATAATTAAATAGCTTTGAAATAGATACATTTATTCAAGTTGCTTTGATTGTCAGAAAGGAATAATGAGCAATGGTAATCCGAACCCATCGGTTAGAATTCTAAATTTTGCCTCCAGGCACGTATGGAGTTCTGATAATTTGGACATAACCATGACTGACTTCAATTTCCCTAATGTTTCATTACATGCCTAATGAAACAAAATTACTAACTTTGAAGCACTTATCCAGAGCATGACAAAAGGAAGTCATCTACAAGCTGTGAAACCAGTAAACGGAGAAGAAATTGCAGCAAAGTGGCCGTCATATGAACCAGGAAAAAGTTACTATTTTGTTGTTTTGCTTGTTTGGGTGGGTTGAGGTTGAGGAGGGGCTTTATATGGGGATGAGCATATTTGCGCTTTAAGTGAAATACTATTATTTTTGAGTCTAGCAATAGAAGGTTGAAGTGAAATGTATTAAAACTAACGGAGAATGCAAAATTTTCGCTTGTGTATAAGAACCTTCTTCAAAAATAATACTTAAAGCTTAGAAGTGGGCAATATGCCAATCCGTCAATAAATTGGTAATATATGGATAATCAAGGGGAAAAGAAAAGATGGTTGCTCAACGTGCATTTGACGCTAAAATTAACTTACATGAAAGAATTTTATTCAGTTTCCCGTCAATGACATAATTGCAGCAACCACTATGCACTCATGAACTTTAGCACACTGCTATACCCCCAAAAGTCGATACCGCATCCATGAATTTTAGCATACTCTTCCGCACATTTTTGCCAACTTATAATCGTGATAAAGTTTTCCGTCGGCGACACATTTCCATCTATAAGCTTTTTTTTTTACTTCCCCTTTAAAACCATCTCTTTTTCGTATAATATTATAGTTATAACTTCTCCTCGTTAACCATTTTAATAGGATTATCTTCTTGCTTTAGAATTATTTATCACAACTCTCAAATGAGTTGTCAAAATAGATTGTTTCTGACGAGATAAGAACAAGCTGTATTTCTGACCATAATTTTCAAAAGTTCTAGCTCCTTCTCCTTTCTTTTTTTCCCCTTTGACTCTAGAAAGTTAGATCAGAGTAATAAAACAAAAATTCAAAATGAAGATGATTGGCGTTACTGTCAAGAGAAGTAAAAGCAAATTTGTTGAGGAAAACAAAAACAGAAATGCAAAACGAAAAAAGAAAAGAAAGAGATGCAATTGACAGGAAAGATTAGCTTTTTTGCTCCAGTTCTAACACATACTCATTATGGATCTATGCAGAATTCTTGATAACTGTGATTAACTTGCTACTAAGTAAACTGAGACTGTAATGAGAAGATTTTGATGATCATGCTGATAAACATAATATTTAATGAGCTATCAATATCGGAGTGCACCTATTAGATAAGCCACGTGATATTCAGAGCTCTGATCCAGTCAAATTAACAGAAGAATCGGAATAACAAGCAAAAGAGCTCAAAGGACATTATGCAAGAATAAAGTAGCAAAGCTAAGACAATACGCTCGCCAATTGACAAATAAACTAATTAGACAAACTCACAAGGTTGTAACCTAATTAGCAGGCGCCTGGAAGGAAACATAGAAAGTCGACAAAAATCTGCTAGGTACCAAATTCTTCTCCTTGCAATATATAAGATCGAAGATTTAAGACATGTTTGTCATGTGCAGAAACAGCAGAAAAGAGCAAAATGGAGCTGGATGAAGCTGATAGATTCAAACCGAAAAACAAAAACGACGCTAAATACTTGAAGGGAAATAAGGTGCGCAGAGCTATTGATCTCACAAGTTCCCAAACATTCCTTCCAAAAGGTCCAACTTCTATGGCTAATAATCGTACTTTTATTGTCCCTAAATTCAGTAATAGTATTTATTTGAAAATGGAACTTAATCAACATTCGGAACCAAATCAAAATTGTTTCAGTTTGACTCCCCGAAATAACCTGGCTAATTAAAGCCGGGGGAAGAACCACAATATTCTTAAAACTTCTTATCTACTAGTAAAAGAAATACTTCAATTTGTCAATTTTATGTAGCGCAAATACCAGTTGACATGGCATGGAGTTCATTATACAAATAGCGGGAAAAATCATGGTAATAACTGAAAAATTACTTTCGCATCAACGCTTAAGTTTGCCGTTACACAAATTTGAACTTTTGCAATTTGGGCAAGATATAGAATTATAGAATTACTAAAATGCTGTCAAACAGTTTAAGCATCCCAAAATAGAAGTGTCAGATAAATTGGGATATAAGTGGTAGTAGATCTATACCTGTCAGAGATTCACCTTGGATCTGATAACTTCGATTATTGCCAATATGTCTCAGCTCCCCCTCTAAATTGTCTTTTACTTGGAAATTTTCTGCAACCAAGTTTTATTCCTCTACTTCCATTTGATTACTAAGCTCATTAGTGGATAATCCATCAGCTATGTAGAGCAATCATATCTCATATCCCTAAATAGTTCCTTCTTCCTTTGACAGTTGTGAAGTTGTATCTCAATCAGCACTTCACCTACTGTTGAACTTTTGGGGTACTTTTGATCTTAACGTAGATCTTGCCTAAATAATGTGCTTTGAGATGTCTACTGTGATAAGTAGAATTTCATTATGTCTTGCTTCTCAAGATAATCTCTTTTGCTAATTAGTTTCCTTCAGAAAACTTAATGAATATGCAATGTGCATCCTATGTCTTCCCCATTTTGAATCATGGCCAAGTCAGTAGATCTCTTTTGATAGAGAATTGCAAAACTCCTGCCGTCCAAATTCATGAATGTGAAACACAAAAAATAAGGTCAGTTTTGGTTTGGTCTCTGAACAACTAGCAAAATGAAACCTCATAAACATATTATTTACACACTGTATTCCTTTTATCTGGATCATCCTTTACCTAAAACGATAGGATAGGAGAGGCAAACCCAGAAGGTAAAAGTTTACAGCACAACCCTGAAAATTTGGCCCCAAGGACGTATGCCCATACAATAAGTGGAGCTTCTGGCTGACAAAGGTAATACCTACTTATATAGTGAAGTACATAAGGTGGACTGTTAGAAAGCAAGGACGTGGATATAAATGAGAGACAAGTCAAGAAATTGTCAGAAGACATTTCCAAATTGAGGGAGTTATGAGATTGGTGAAAGAGAAGTTTCATTCTCTAATTAAAAGAGCTTGAAAAGGGAACTTATGAGCCGATTAGAGAAGCAGCCTAATTTGTATTAGGAAACATGCAATCATTCCTCATCAATTCAAAGTCAAAAACGAAAGATCTCCAGCAAATCTTCTCTCAACAGTTCTTGAATTCAATCACTTTTCATTGTGACAATTCACAATTCAACCGTAGCATGTCACATCATCTTGTCCCCATTACGTCGAGCGGTCGAAGAGTACCAATGCTCACCCTAGCCCATTGAGTGCTTTACCTCAGGCCATCAAAATCATACACTCTACTAAAAAGATTTCGCAGAAAACCAGCTATGTCCGTTCATGGTTGGCCTTCCACCCCTAGCCACTATTCATCCCTGTATTTTGCAACATACGTGGAATCGATCCTCCAAAGCCTGTTAGAACTCTCATTTCACTGATAAAAAACATAGCATTGAAGTGTGGTTTTGTGACATGATACTTAAGATAAGCAACCAAACATTCGTATTAACAAGTGTACTTTGGATTATATTGTGCTTGACATGTTTGGTCCTGTTGATCCAACTAACCCTGGATTAGTTCAATCGGTATAACTATCTTGTGATTACGCTAGAACTTTGAGAAAGACATCCCCTTTTTTTCAACGATCAGAGGTAAAATTCTATTCAATAAACAGTACCAAGGAGGTACTGATCAACTACTTTTTTTTTTTTTTGAGAAGGTAACATATTAGTATATTAATAACAAACTACACAAAGGGTGTGTAGTCCCCCATTTTTACAAGAATCAAAACAATCTCCTAGTCCTTAGTCTTCTCATAAGGATTCTAATACATCAAAAATAGATTCAGGTTCTTCTAAGACCTCTTGTTTACACCAAAAATAGATCAGGACAAGACATTTCATTTTCAATTTTTGGATGCTTCTGGCCTTGTCCTCAAAACATCTCTGATTTCTTTCTTCCCAAATTGTCCACCAAATGCAAGCAGGGACAATCCTCCATCTCTCTTTCTCTCCGGAAGAGATACCCTCGTTGTTCCAACATGCTAGTACCTCAGATATTCTTCTTGGCATAGTCCACCTGATGCCCCTCAAACTAATGAATATCCTCCATAACTGAGTTGTCCATTTACAATGTAAAAAGAGATGATTTATTGTCTCTGCCTCTTGTTCACATAAGTAACACTTGGAACAAAGTTGATAACCTCTCTTGATAAGGTTATCCTGAGTCAACACTGCTTCTTTTGCCAATAACCATGTAAAGCAGGCAACTTTGTATGGAATCTTAACTTTCCATATCATCTTCCATGGCCAACACCCAATCTGATTGTTTGAGAAATTGAACTCCTTGTAGGCAAATTTAACCGAAAACTTTCGTTGTCTATGCCCTTGCCATATCATGTTGTCTTTCCCTAGTTGAAATCCCTTTAAACTGCTCTAGAGTATTATAGAACTGTGTTACTCTGCCAATCTCCCAATCATTTAGAAGTCTTCTGAAGGTTTAGTTTCAACCTTGGTTTGCCCATACCTCTCCAATTGTTGCTGCTTGATGTTGATTTAGGGGGTAAATGTCTGGAAAAAGTTGTTTCAGAGCTCCTTGACCTAGCCGACTGTCTTTCCAGAAGGATATCTTCATTTCATCCCCAACTCTGACTCTAGACTTGATCATCATTTTAGGCCACAAATTTCTACTAGATCTCCAAAGACTAATCCCATGCGGACTATTAACTACTTTGGTTGTCCATTCTCCTTCCATCTCATATTTTTCTTCAATCACAAGTTTCCATAGTGGCTGATCTTCTGCTGCAAATCTCCAAAGCCATTTCATCATCAAGCTTTGGTTCTGGACTTTCAAATTCTTGATCCCAAGACCCCCTTCCTTTTTGCTAGCTAAAAGAGATACCCATTTAACCAAATGAATTTTTCTATTTTCACTATTACCTTGCCATAAGAAGTTTCTTCGCAATGCCTCTATCCTTTTCATTACATTTGCTGGAATGGGAAAAAGAGACATCATATAAGTAGGCATTGCATCAAGCACATAATTAATTAGAATCAATCTACCCCCCAAAGATAGGTACTGATTTTTCCAATTTGCCAGCTTCTTCTCACATTTTTCTAACACCCCATTCCATATCCCCTTTGACTTACTCTTGGCCCCTAAAGGCATCCCTAAATAGACTGTTGGCAACTCCCCAATCCTTCCTCCCAGAATTCCAGCTAAGCTTTGAATTTCTTCCACCTCATTAACCGGATATATTAAACTTTTGTTCCAGTTAATGTGTAATCCAGATGTGGCTTCGAAAAGAATGAAGATCACCCTCAGCATCATCAGTTGGTTCTTATCAGCTTCACAAAAGATCAATGTATCATCGACATATTGAAGATGAGATATCACCAAATTGCTACCAACCCTGGAACTCACTTTGAAACCCCTAATCCAGTTGTTGATTTGAGTTGTCTGTAACATATGATTTAGACCTTCCATGGCAATGATAAAGAGGAAGGGGGACAGAGGATCCCCTTGTCTCAAACCTCTTTGAGAAGGAAAGAATCTAGCTAGAGAACCATTAACTAGTATTGAGAATTTGACCGTGCTAATACAAAATTTGACCCAATTAATCCATCTCTCTCCAAAGCCCATTTTCATGAGAGCACCCAATAGGAACTTCCAATTTAAATGATTATATGCCTTCTCAACATTCAATTTGCATAATATCCCAGGTTCTCTGCTTTTGGTTCTTGTATCTACACATTCATTTGCTATTAAAATAGCATCCATAATTTGCCTGCCTCTTATGAAGGCCATCTATTGTGTATCCACCAATTTATTCATCACTCTCTTAAGTCTCTCTATTAACAACTTTGAGATGATTTTGTAGACGCTACCAATAAGACTGATAGGCCTGAAATCTCTCGGCTCCTTAGCTACAACCTTCTTAGGTATCAATGCTACGAAGGTAGCATTGAAGCTTTTTTCAAATATTTCGTGCGCATGGAAATTTTGAACAGCCGCTACTACTTCATTGTGAATCACTTCCAGCAATGGCTAAAGAAAGCCATAGAGTAACCATCCGGTCCAAGAGCTTTATCCCTGCACATGACATAACACTTTCCCATATCTCCTGTTCACCAAATGGACTTTGCAGCATTGATTCTCCTCTGGGGTAATCATAGGGAAATCCCTAATATTACCTTGTGGTCTCCACACCTCTGATTCTGCATACAGCTTCTGGTAGAATGTTACTATTTCTCTTTTGATGTCTACAGCATTCTCCACGGCAACTCCTTCCACTATCAGCTGATCAATATTATTATATCTTCTATGAGCATTTGCAGTTCTGTGAAAAAAATTTGTGTTCCAGTCACCTTGTTTCAACCAAAGAGCTCTTGATCTTTGTCTCCAAGCCACCTCCTCTTGTTTAGCAATCTCCTCAAATTCCATTGATAAGGCAGTTTTTGTGTACATTTCTTCTTCATTCAAGTTTCTTTGATCCTGTAACTCTTCCAATTCTGCAAGTTGATTGAGAATATTTGCTTTTTGTAATTCCAGATTTCCTTGAATGGTTTTGCTCCATTCTTTAAGCTTCTCTTCAAAGCTTTCAATTTAAAAGCTAAAATAAAATCAGGCCTCCCTTCACAAATAAAAGACTCCCACCATCCTTTAATTCTATCTTTGAAACCATCAGTTTGCAGCCACCAATTCTCAAACTTAAAATAATAAGACCTAACAGGTTCCCAATTTCCACATTGAAGCATCAAGGGTGTATGATCATATATGATTCTATGAAGTGTAGTCTGTTTGATATTTCTGAAACCTTCATTCCAGTCTTCTGAGATCAAAAACCTAGCCAATCTTGCTGCTATATCATGCCTATCACCTTTCTTCCATGTGTATGTCCCTCCTGCCAGTTGAAGATCTACCAATTTCATGTCCTCAATGAACTCTGAGAACTCAGTCATAGCCCTATTAATTGTGTTGCAGTTCTTCTTCTCTGATGGAAATCTAACAGTGTTAAAATCCCCACAAACCACCCAAGGCCCAGAGAAAAGACCTCTAGCACCAGCAAACTCCCACCAGACTTTTTCTCTTTCTATTTTATCGTTTGGAGCATACACACTAGATAAATGCCAAGAAAAATTCTGAGATTTACCAGAGAATTTACAAGTAATTGAATAAGCCCCTAAACTACTGACCTCCCCTTCCCAAGTTCTGCTATCCCAAAGTACTACAATTCCCCCTCTAGTCCCACTAGCTTCCAATTGTGCAAACTTTCACCATCTATTTGCCCGAAGTTCTTTAATAATTTCCCTAATATCCCCTTCTACCTTGGCTTCTTGGAAGCAATAAACATCTGCTTTCCAACTGTGAATCAAACTCTTGATCAGCAATCTTTTCCTGTATCGATTTAGCCCCCTCACATTCCATGAGACAATATTCACCTTCATTGATCATGAATAATAATAATTCCCCCCTACTTCTGGTACCATTGCTCTTGAATTTGCTCCCAATATCTAGGTTCTTTACTTCTTTAGAAACTTTTCTTTTTGGAGTTTCTATCATCTGCATATTTGAAGGTTCCTTGTTTACTTGCCTCTTCTCATCAATCTTCATGAATAACTCTAATGCTTCTTTCTCGCATCCTCGGCAATCCACTCCAAATTCTTTACTAAGCCGGACTATATTCTGATGAACCCATAGCGATGCTTCGAATTCTGGATCCTTTTCTATCTCTGCATGTTGTAAGTTCAGAGGTTGTGCATCTTCAATATCCAACCCACTTCTTTGCGTCCTTCACTTGTCTGCATGTTCTCTCCTTCTGAAGTTTTGAGAGAATTACCACATTCTTCAAAAATTGTCATGGAATTTTTTTCGGTAACTTTTTCTCTTTCTTCATCGGGCGTACAATTTGGTTCTTCTTCATCCCCTTCTTTTTCTGAGGCTTTTTCTCTCTCTTTATCTCTTGTGTCTATTACATTCTATATCGCTAATGAGGATGATAGCGTAGCAGCAGAATTTGCAATTAATTCTTCCATAAAGGAATCGGGCCTGGGCTCATATTGGAGGCCCTCATGTGTTAAAAAATCTGAAAAGCTTTGGGCCAACAAATCTGGGCCCAAGGAGCTTTTTAACCGACTTAACTTCTGAACTGGGACCAATTCTTGAGCTTTTCCCACGTGAGAAGTCACGTGTGGATTCCAAAATTTTAATGTGTAGAACAGCCTGTATCTCTGCCGTTGTAGAAGAACCCACGTGCCATGTCACATCTTTACCTAGAGCCCCCCTCCCTGGCACATATTCATCCTCTACAGTCCAGCGGTCCGAAGCCTTCTCTCCTCCTCCTTCTCCGGCGAAAGTTCTCGCTGGTGCCTCACACCACACCTGAATCTGAAATAACCCTTTGAATCCCACCTTCACTGATTTCGGAACTGATTCTCCATCCCCCCTCACCTTTACCCTAGCCCATTTTAAGTGATTTTTGAGCTCTGTCTCCTCTTCTGTTTGTAACCTACCACCGCAATAATCACCCACTTCCCTGAAGACTTTATGAGACCATAACTGGATAGGCAGACTAGCGAGCCTTATCCACACATGGTTTAATTTTTCACTACTTGGAATAGAGCCTACTGTTGGTGTCCACCATTGTAGTAGGACCTTGTGCATTTTCCAGAACCATTCACCTTTCAGGACGTGCTCAGCAGTTGTCTTCGAAGAGAATTCAAAGAGAAACCGATTATGTCCCATCTCATAAATATTGACTCCATGTGCTCGCTTCCAAGAACTACTAGCCCAACGACGAATTTCTGAGAGAGTAGGGATATTAATAAGTCCTTCAGGTATGGTCAATCAAATGGTTCCAAGTATATCCAAATTCAAAAGGAAATTAGTGGTACCTCTCAAGGGACATCTGATATAACTAGCTACTTTACCAGAATGAGGAGTCTCTACGATGAGCTCAATTCTGCCCATGTTGGACCAACATGTTCATGTGGTGCACTCCCTAAATTCACCGAGGACCAACACCTATTTCAGGGGTTAGGTGAGTCCTATTCCACTGGCAAAAGTATCATTTTAATGATATCCCCTTATCCAAGTATCAGCAAAGCTTATTCACTTTTACAACAAGATGAAAGTCAAAAGGAAGCTAAGTCCATAGCCCCTAGGTTTTCAGCTGATTCAGCAGCAGCATTCTCTGCTTCATCTGGCATATCTTCTTCCACCAATAGGCCATATAATAAGAGGGTAAGTTTTGAGTCTAAGAAGTCTACTTCTCCTGTAATTTGCAAATATTGCAAGAAGCCCGGGCATAGTGTAGACAAATGCTATAGACTCCCTGGCTTACCAGCTGATTTCAAGTTCGCTAAGTCCAAAAGGTCTGTTACATGTCTTCAAGTAGGGGATTCTTCTCCAAGAAACTTGATTACTACTGGCACTAGCAACAATTCTTCAGACTCTGCTTATAGATTCGGCAAGGAGCAATATGAACATCTCATGACTCTCTTCCAACAAGCAAATATTTCTTCTGGTTATCCTCAGTCCACTTCTCCCGGAGAAAATATTGGTTTTGCCAACTTTGCAGGTGTGTGCAATCTCCCTGTAAATTAGTTTCCTGCGATAAATTTTGTTATGCATTCTTTGTCTGCTTAGTTAGGAAGAATTCCTTGGATTTTAGATTCAGGTGCAACAAATCATATGACCCCTCACAAACAGTTTTTACACAATATTAAACCCCTACCTTTTCCTTAATCACCTTACCAAATGGGTATAAAGTGAAAGTTATTTCTACTGGATCTCTGCATCTTAGGCAGGATATAACCTTACACAATGTTTTTTTGGTTCCTTCTTTTCAATTCAATTTAATTTCAGTACATCAATGAAAGGTCTAGCAATATTTAGCAGTTTCTCTAGCTTTCTACATGGCCCTTCTCTGAAGAGGCCATTGGAAATTGGTAAAGCTGCTCATGGGCTCGATTTTCTGCTACCTGATATGGTTACCCCTTCATTTACTTCTAATGTTTCTTGTTCTACTGTTTGTAATTCTTCTACAGCAAATGTTATCTTTTGTGCTAACTTTTCCAAAATACTTCCTTGTTCCATGTAACCAAATCCTTCTTCAACAGCTTCAGCTTTTGGGATAAAATAAAATCCGAAGAGCCATTTACCACATATCCCTGCCACCATTGCTTGATCAAGTCACCAAACCCCTCATGTTGAAGCCACATGTTTTCAAATTTGAAGTAAGAAGGCTCAGCAATCCAATCACCACATTCCAGAACTAAAGGCCTATGGTCTGGTACTATTTTGGGAAGAGCTCTCTCATGCACCAAGCCAAAAAAGTCATTCCACTCTGAAGAGATTAGGAACCTATCAATTCTAAAAGCCTGCAAAGAGTTTTCTCCCCTAGCCATGTGTAAAAAGCTCCTTGCAAGGGAAGGTCCACCAGACCAATGTCTTGAATGAAATCAGAGAAAACCTTCATAGCCCTTAATCTCCTGATGCAATTGAGTCTTTCATTCTTAAAGAGACATACATTAAAATCTCCACCTATTACCCAGCTGTCATTCCATAATCCTCTGACTGTTGCTAGTTCTTCCCAGAATTCTACCCTCTCCCAATTTGAGTGAGGGCCATATACCCCTGTAAAGCAGAATCTGAAGTCAACTTGTACCCCACCAACATTGTAGAAATAGAATATTTCCCTTGTTGTGATTCAATGCAAGACCATTGTCTTTTGTCCCATATGATAATAATTCCTCCACTTCTGCCACTAACCTTCAATTCTGCCCATCCTACCCATCTTGAACCCCAGAGATCTCTAATTACGGCTATAGAGCAACTTTCAGTTTTTGTTTCCTGTAGACACAATAAATCAAGTTTCCATATTTTAATGAGAGATTTTAAAGTACTTCTATTGCTCGTATCATTGAGCCCACATATGTTCCAGCTGATAAGTTTCGCTTCCATTCTGAGAAAGCCTTGTAATACCTGCCCCTAACTGACCCTTCACCCTTTTCATATGTAACAGTGCATACCAGCTTCTTGGCTTCTTTTTCGCCCTTCTTCTTGGATTTCTTCTCCCCATTTTTCTCCACCCTTTGCAGTAGCTTTTGGGCTTGCCTTTTATGCTCCATTCTAACAATCATATCGAAAATTTCATGTTCGAAGCCTGTAGAGTGGACTCTGAAAGCCTTGCATGCTTTGGTCATAGCAACCTTGGTCCAGTGAGAAGTCTCAATAACCTGAAGTGAGTTGATGGAAAGCTGCCCTTGAGAATTCCCCTCATACCATGGCAAGGGCAGGAGCTCGCTACCCGAAAGAGAAGACACATTTGAGTTGTTAAATCTGACCATGGAGAAATTTGGATAAAAAGGAAAAGATTTGGTGAGAGGAAGAGATTGCATGGGTTCAGCTTCGTCATCTGCGTCTTCTTCACCTTGGTCTGAGTCTTCAGAGCTGCACCTATTATCGTGTATCTGATGATTTGTAACGCCCTTTTGAGAAGGCATAACTGGAGCTTTTGAGAGCTGTTGGGGTTGGGCCGGCCCAGTTACTCTCCATTCCACCAGCTTCTTCTTTTTAATAAAAGAATTGGGCCTCTTTCCCTTCCTTTCCTTTGAGTAATAGTGGTGGCCTATTAGTAAAGGAAAACTGACCTGATTGTTTACTTTAGAATGGAATGGGTTGTGAGATGGGCCAGCCCGAGAATTGGATTCAAAATTTAAATCAACTGGCGTGGATTTCACAGCGTATAACTCTTTGGACCTTTGGTCTCTCATGGGAGACCTTCTGCCCTTTCCATCTCCGACTATCTTGACATGCCCATCGGAAATAATTGAGATTTCGAACATCATATCACCCACAGCCAAATCAATCTTGCAAGGAGGTTCTGAATCTGAATCCTTGATGCAGATGCGAGCCCAGAGGAGATTAGTCTTTTTCTTTGTATCTTCATCGGAGTCTATATAGCCACCACATTCATCGCCGATGAACCTTAGGGTTTTCTCAGACCACTCATGCAATGGGATACCAAAAACCCTAATCCATCGATGACCTGATAATTGCTCTGAAATTTTAAGATTCAAAGCCGGCGACCACCAATCTAAAGAGAGTCGTCTGCCATTCCAGAATCAATCACCAAACTTGACCTTCTCCGCCTCCTTCGAAGACGGGAGTTCAAAAAGAAAAAAATTGTGAGCAAGAGAAGAAACCCTCAGACCAGCCGTCAATGACCATCTGCTGGTGAACCATTTTTGCAAGACCTCTGTAGATAGGTTATGACAGAAGGAATCGTTGAAAGCACCAACAAGGCAGCAAGAGAGGAACTGCAGATTTGTTCCTTCTGTATTGTTCTGGGTTTCCATCGCCAACCATTTCTGTAAGTTTGCAGCTTGGATGTAAGATTTCTCCGGTGAAGTGAATCTATGAAGGTCTGGGTTAGAGCTCCCCAGAAATCTAGTGATTTTATTAGCAACGTCGCACCAGCTCAAGTTGTATTCTGCCTCCGGAATTATGACTGTTGATTTCCTATCGCCAACCCATTTCTCGATTCGAATGTAACGCCCATAAATGTTGTAGTTCGGATAGACCCTATGTAATAAATTATGTTGTTTTCGTCCCCACTTTCTGTAGAGATCCCCTGTACCTCTGGAAGTATGTCGTAAGTTGTCGCATACCATCGTAGATTATTCTCTTCGATCTTAATTTTGCTGACAAAACAAGCACTCCTCTCTGTAAGAAGGAACCACCTGTAATGACCACTGTTAATATCTGTGAGTTCAAAAGATTTAATCCCCGCTTTAAATGTAACCTTTTCCCCCATGTTAAAAAACTATTAGGTCGGAACCGGTAAAGGTATTGCCATGTCAGAAAAGCTAAAGGTTGAAAAGTACTTTTTTAGAGAGAAGTCAGACCTTCCCTCACTAGAAATAGATCTGCCAATAGGAAACTTTGGAGGTAATTCTAAACAATCATTTGCATGTTCTATTTGTCTTATGGCTAGGCAACAAAGACTACCTTTCTATGATAGTCACATTCATTCAATTGTACCTTTCCAGTTGGTCTATATAGATATATGGGGACCCTACCATACTAATACATACAATGGATTCAGATATTTCATTACTTTGGTAGATGATTTTAATAGTCACCTGAACACACTTATTATCTTCCAAAGGCAATGCCCTTTCTGTAATCAAAGCTTTCACTATGATGATCAAAGTTCATTTCCAGTCTTTTGTTCAATCTTTTAGATCAGACAATGCTTTTGAATTAGGTAGTAGTTCAGAAGCTATATCCTTCTTTGCTGATAATGGTATTTTACACCAAAGCACTATACCTCACACCCCACAACAAAATGGGGTGATAGAAAGAAAACACAAACATCTTTTGGAAACTCCAGAGCCCTTTTGTTTCAATCTAAACTCCCTACCAAATATTGGGGTGAATGTGTACTAACTGCAACTTACATTGTCAATAGACTACCTTCATCAGTCTTGGCTAATGCTACTCCTTTTGAAAAACTGCATGGAACTCCTCCTGCATATGACCGCCCAAAATCATTTGGTTGTCTTTGTTTTGCAATAAACCCCTAAATCTGGCAGAGACAAATTCTAGTCTAGGTTTGTTGCAAGTGTCTTCCTAGGTTATCCCTTTGGGAAAAAGGGCTATAAGTTGCTTAATCTCTCTAATCATTCTAAATTTTTTTCCAGAGATGTAGTTTTCTACGAAGATCCTCCTTCCTTTCACTCTTCCACTGCTCCTTTATCAACTTCTCCTGATTCTACTTCTGTTATACCTACTGCATCACATTCTGATCTTTCTCCTTCTTCCTCCAACCATCCCGTTCTTCCTCTTCCTCTCCTCCTCTCACTGCTCTTGTTCCTTCTCCCACAGGCATTCTACCAGGATTTCCAACCCTCTCTCCTACTTATCAGATTATGTTTGCTCTTCTGTTCTTCCTGCCAACTCTGTCTCTACAAATTCTAATACTTCCACTACTGAGCTACAGCTGCAGGAATCTCAATACTATCAGCAGGCTACCTCGCATCCTGCTTGGCAAGAAGCCATGCTAAAAGAGTTCCAAGCTCTTGAAGCTAACCATACTTGGGATATTGTTCCTCTCCCTCCTCAAAAGAAACCCGTTCCTTGTAAGTGGGTGTACAAAATTAAACAGAAATCTGATGACATTGTTGAAAGATACAAAGCCAGATTAGTCATAAGAGGTGACACACAAAGTGAAGGGATAGACTATAATGAGACCTTCTCCCCAGTTGTTAAATTCACCACTATTAAGTGTCTACTCTCTCTTGCTGCTAAAAAGGGGTGAACTGTCTACCAGCTAGATGTCAACAATGCCTTTCTTCACGATGATCTCCATGAAGAAGTTTATATGAGGTTGCCTCCTGGTCTAGTGGTTTCTGGTCATTCTTCCTCCTTTTCTCCACTAGTTTTCAAGCTCAAGAAGTCTCTTTATAGCCTCAAACAGGCCTAAGACAGTGGTTCTCTAAATTGTCCGAAGCAAGGTATTCCGGAGGTTATATCTCTAGCAAAAATGATTATTCATTGTTCACAAAGACTTCTGGAGGCTCCCTGACTGTCTTAGCAGTGTATGTAGATAACATTTTATTGGCAGGAGATGATATTTCTGAATTGGATGCTCTTAAGGCCTTTTTGGATGCTACTTTCAAAATCAAAGATTTAGGTTGTGTTCATTATTTCTTGGGTTTGGAAGTTATCCAACAGCCCCAAGGTTTCTTGATGTGTCAGCACAAATTTACCTCTGATCTATTGGAAGAGTTTCACTGTGATCATTTCACCCCTGTCAATGCTCTTCTTGATCATTCAATCAAACTCTCTTCTGATATGGAGGAGTCCCTTTCTGATCCTAGTTTGTGGGCAAGCTTAATTTCTTATGCCATACAAAGCTTGATATAGCATACTCGGTCCAACACCTTAGTCAGTTTCTTCAAGCTCCTCAAGTTCCTCACATGTTGGCTGTTATACATGTTTTGAGGTATCTGATGAATGCTCTTGATGTGGGTATTTTCCTTCCTAAGTCTACTGATCTTTCTCTCCTGGCTTACTCTGATTCTGACTGGGCCACATGTGCCCAGACTCGAAGGTCTGTTACTGGGTTTTACATTACCTTAGGGGGCTGTCCTATCTCTTGAAAAAGCAAGAAACAACCTACTATATCTCTCTCTTCTGCTGAGGCAGCATATAGAGCTCAACGCAAAGTGGTTGCTGAGATTTCGTGGCTTGTTCGCCTACTGGCTGATCTAGGGTTGGTTATTTCCAAACCCGTTCCTGTGTTTTTTGATAGCCAAGCTGCTTTGCATATCGCCAAGAATCTAGTTTTCCATGAATACACTAAACACATTGAGGTTGATTGCCACTATGTTCGAGATAGCCTACAATCTAGTCTCATCACTTTACATCATGTTTCTTCTTCTGCTCAACTTGCTGGCATTCTGACTAAGTCCCTTCCAGGCACCACTCGTCATCATCTTCTTGGCAAGCTTGGGGTGTCAACGCCCTCAAGCCCTCAAGCTTGAGTGGGGGTGTTGAGATAAATGGAGCACATGTGAAGAGGCCCAATAGTTGATAAGTAGTTCTGGGCCCAATACGTACAGCTGGCCCATTTCATTTGTACTGGTACTTTGTATTAGTATATTAGGCTCAATTGTATTAGTATAGGCGATTATCAATTGTACAGAAACATTCTTTTACACATATGATGAAATAAGAGCACTCTTCTTCTTCTCTCTCATCTCACCCGATCTAGGGTTTTCTTTCATTTCTTTTCCGCCATAGCTGATTGCTATTCAGTCTAACATAGTTTTTATCATTTCTGTTATTAGAGTTAAGCTGAAATATAAAAGATTTAGGATCCCAACTTGCACTTCCAATCAAACCCTAATAAATTGACTACATACTGGTCCTCTCCTAACATTTTGATCAAAAACCAGATAAGCAAAGGTCACTTTTAAGACAATGAAGTAGAAGTACACACCTCGATTGCAGCTTCAACCTAAACTTTACAGAGAAATCAATAGCAATAAGAATCACCTGAAAAGTAGAAAATAACAAAGTAATCACATAAAAATTACTAGCATATTCTGATCACAGGCGTCTAAGACTTCAAGTTAGTAAAGTAGACAGTAGACTACCATTGCATTAATTACGCTGTGCGGCAATAGTTCGAACTTAGAACAAATATATACTTCTAAAATTGCCGATGCCTTTGATTGTGCGGCGGTAGGCGATGCCGGTGTAACGCAATTGCCGCGTAGTTCTGTAGTTGGCGGGCTTGATCAACCCGAAACTGCCTCTACCTTGAAAAATTGGGAGAAATTCAAATAGTGTGAAAATTAGTCATTGTTATAAAATTAATTAAAATTTAGCCATTTTTTTAATAGGGTAATAAAATTTGGTCAAAAATACTCTAAGTTAAAATCCAAAAAAAAAAATCAACATAACATATTAGAGTTCAAACTTTTTACATATAGAACTACAGCATAATATGTTTAGAGTTCAAAATATTATGTATGTAAATTCTAACATAATATATTGGAATTCGTAGATAACGGGTCTTTGAAATTTAAACTCCAATACAATGTATTGGAGTTCTATGCAGAAGAGTTTCATAATCCATTATGTTATGTTGAAATTTTCTGTGTTTGTTAAGGGTATTTTATTCATATTTTATCTCCCCATCAAATAATGGCTATTTTTCGGTGACTTTGCGAATGGTAGCTATTTTGCTATTACCAATGTGAAAACTGGCTAGCACATGCTATTTTAACTGTGAAAGAACTGTGTACTTACTACCCTCCCCAGACCCCAAGTATGAGATTTTACGGGATTTGTTGTTCCTGTATATACTATAACTAGTGCTGCTATGCCCGAGCTAAGCTCGGGCCCAATGGTAATGTGAGCACTTTGTGTCTAGATATATATTTTGATTTAATTTTTTCTTTGTCAAATCCTGCCGCTTGTTTGGATGTTTGTTACATGTTATATTGTATAGTATTGTTATTTTAAATAAAATATTTATTTTGATTGTTAATTAAATTTTATTATATCATATTGTTTCTATATCGATTCTTACACCATCCTAGTAGCATTCAGAAACTTTTCAAGTACGCTTTATTTAATATACATTATTTATCATAATAGTTTAATTATTTAGTAGTTCCTAAGTAAATATAATTTATAATTTTTAATAAATTATATTCGAATTTGTAATTTTAAATTCGAGATAATTTGAGTGTTTTTAAATTTTAATTATTTATTTCATCTAATCTAAGGAAAGACAAAAAAACTAAGAAAAACTTTAAAATAATTAAAAGTAATAAATAACTTAACATTAACTTTTTTTTTCCAATGCTATTGGTCAAGTGTTTTTATTTTAAAAAGAAAATAATTGGTGATGTAACTTCATTATTTTTCAATATAATAAACCATTTAAATTCTTCAATTTATGTAATGCCAATTACTCAAACTGGAGATTGCAAGTACGAAATATTTAATATAAAAGTTAACATTTTGCACTCAAAAATGCCCTTATCATGTTTCGTTATAAATTTACTAATGTAAAAGTTAGCATCTTATATAATATATATATTCCAAAAACATAAATTTACTACTAATATTCTATTTTCATTTTCCTTTTTCACATGAATTATCGCCATTGGATTTTTTTTTCTTTTTCCTAATACTGAAGTACTATGCTATTTTACAATTTGAGTATATTCTCTATTATTATTACTCCATTATTTTTTGTTTTCAATTAAAATGAAAGGTTTGTTTGACTCAAAAGTTATTGAATACTTTTCGAACAAATCAATCAATATAGATGAAGGGGTAAATCGTAGTCGAAGATAATGAACCCTAGGACAATTTTGTAGTTAATTTGAGCAGCGATAATATAAATTAAGGGGAGAGGGAGAGGATGATAATCTTCGAGAGCTGAAAGATGCAGTTTTAGAGAGAGAAGAGAGAGAGACAATGTTAGAGAGATCTTGTATTGTCAATAATCACCCAATGCCCCTTACACAGCTCCCCCCACCCCTTATATAGGGAAGGGCCTTTATCTAAAATATCTAAAAGACACAAATAAAGTATACGCTATCTAAGGGTCGGCATGGTCATGAGGTCGTCCCCTCATTACCCCCAAGCCATCCTTTTAACTGGACTCGTGCGTTTATGATCGGTCATACTTACTGGGAGACGTGATCAGTCAAATTCTACCCCATACAATTTGTCCCTCCGCTCATCGAGGTCGTAACGAGATGCATCCTCGAGGGGTGGAATCAATGCTTTCGTTTTGGGAGAGTTTGACCTTACCAATGGGCTGTGACAAGACAGGTACGAAACAGTCATCATGACTGTCAAATCACCAAATCGTAATGCCTTTCCCCGTGCGATGTCAGCATCCACAGGTGTCATCATTACGTGTATTCTCGGGGCACGGAACCAACAACTCTGGCGCTTGGTTTCTCGCACTGGTTCAAATTCTGCCTCTTCGATTCTGGCGCCTTCCAACTCTATAAATAGGGGTAGGGTTTAACTTGATTCAAACTTTTGATCGTTTGCAGAAGCATTCCCCCCTTCATATATATCTTCACCTTCCGGTGTGTTTCCTCCTGATCGGGAATCTCTCTTTTCTTTGTTGTTTCTGTGCATAACCATTTCTTTATCGAAATCATGCCTAAACCTTGCCGAGGCAACGGGAGGATTCCGGCGGCTGCCCTATTGAACATACCATCGCCTTCTGATGGTGGAAGGGCGGAAGAAGAAGAGGACATGACTCCTCTTACCGGAGAGGCGCTGCTGCCGCAACGTACCTTAGCCCGCAGTGACTTCAATAAGGACTCTCCTGTTCCGGCAGAGTTCTCCTATCGTTACAAAATCACTTGGATGACCTACACGTTAAGTACAACATACATGCTCATGTAGATATGATTCCGGCAGAAGGGGATCATGTGGATGTTCATAGGCCAGGATATTGCACCTTTTATGAGTATCTATTTGCGATTGGTTACAGCCTTCTTCTTTTCCCCTTGGCAGAGGAGCTTTTCCGGTTCTACAATATTTTTCCGGCTAAACTTTCGTCGTACACCCCGAAGGTGCTTCTGCTACTGACTAAGTACGCGAAGTTAGCCGGATGTGAGGTCACAGTCCATCACCTCCTTCAATTGTTTAGTGCCTGTTATTTAAGAGGGACCATGGTGCATCTACAAGGTCGTGGTATGAGAGGATTAGTGGTCAAGATTGATGACCGGGCAAGTCGTGGATTTTGGCGCAAATATTTTTTTGTTAGGACCAAGCACCTGGTCTCTAATCCCGTCGGGTTCCCGGAGAGTGGAATTCGACACGTAAGTATCGTAGTTTGTTACATTCCTTGTTGTTTGTGACTGTTGTGATTCTAACTTTTATATTGCAGCTATGGCTCATCCGCCTCGGCCCATTTCCAATCTTAGGATATGGGTTGCCGTCCTGCTACCTTACGCGAAGGAGACCCACACTTGGCCCGCCTTTATGTAGCGTTACGGTCCCAAAGTCCCTTCAGGTACATTCTCAATTTTTGGCCTTGTGAATCATGCGACCCCGCTTACTTAACCTTTTTTTTTGGGTGACATGTCGAGGCGCCTCGAGGAAGAAGGCAACCGTCCCCATTTTCGTACGATCTAATATCGTTTTGGACACTCATGACGTATCGGTTGAGTCTGTTCAAGGGGATCTTTCTCCAGCTCCCTTACAGGGGGGTACTTCCACGACTAGGGTTATGTGGGAGTCGACATCATTGGCGCCAGCTCTACAATCCGTGGGAGAACCCTCTGACGGTGAAGAGTCATCGGGAAGTAAGAGAAGGAGGCTCGAAAAAGGCAAGGTGGTGGCTACTGAAGCCGGTGGAAGTGAGGCACCATGACCGAGCAGGCTGCTTCGGGCCTTACCATATTGTGTGCCGCCTCTGAGAGCGAAGCGCTCAGTACGGTGGGCGATGCGAAGCTATCCCGTGGCATGGCTTTGCAGGTACTCTTTTGTTCCTTTTCTTTCTTCCGTATTTTGTTAGACTTATTTGAGGCATGCTTACTTCTGCTTTCCCTCTTCTTTTTCAGACCCTTGTTTTGGAGGTGGAGAGGGGATGCCGTGAGCAAAAGCGAATTGCCCTCTTCAAAAAGATGTTGAAAAATTATCGAAAGTACCGCTCCAAAAGTCGAGCGGAAGTCGAACGGGGGCAGTGCCAGTCGGAACGCAGAGGAGCTGAGGTGGATGATGAGGATAGCAAGCTGATAAAAACCATGGCTCGCAATAGTGAGTTGGAGGAGCTCCTCAGGACGAAAGAGGACGAGCTTGAGTTGAGTCGTGCGATGGTGGCGGAGAATGATGACCTGCAACGGAGGGTGGCGGATCTGACTGCCGAACTTGATGCTCGGGTGACGGAGATTAACAGGCTTTCTCAGCCTTCCTTGTATCGCCCTTCACCCGATCAGAGTGCACATGGTAGTGCGCATAAAATATGGATTTTTTCGAAGGCTAAGCTCGACGTGTATAGCGAGCTTCATGCTTTGGGTCAGGCGACCGAGGAAGAGGTCCGGGCATGGAGGGACGAGGCTCGCGCTGCTCATGAAGCTTGTGGTTATTACTCCGACTCTCCTCATGGGGAGGGGCCTGATTCCGAAGATTTTAACCACCTTAACTCCACTTCCTGGTATAATGACGCTTACCACTCAGAGGGTGACAGTCAGTTATGAACATGTAATGTAGATTTTGGCTTGTATAGTGTGTTGGGACTCGTCCGCGGGGGCAATTGTACAAATATATTTTTGTTGTAATATAATTTTTACTTTTGCTGCTTTGTCCATTTATCGTAATGCTTAGCCTCCGTAGAGGTTGTTTTTGTCATTCGTCAAACGGTCGTACCGTGGTTCGAATGAGGTCGAACTGGTGTCAATAGCCTTAGCCATTAGGATGTTACTTTGACTGTCGTCGAAATAGTATCCATCATGGTTCGAATGAGGTCGACCTGGTGTCGATGGCCTTAGCCATTAGGATGCTGCTTCGACTGTCGTCGAAGTAGTATCCATCATGGTTCGAATAAGGTCGAAGTGGCATCGATGACCTTGGCTGTTATGCTATTACTTCGACTGTCGTCGAAGTAACAGTCGAAGTAGTATCCGTCATGGTTCGAACGAGGTCGAACTGGCATCGACGGCCTTAGCCATTAGGATATTACTTCGACTGTCGTCGAAGTAGTATCCGTCGTGGTTCGAACGAGGTCGAACTGGCATCGATGGCCTTAGCCATTAGGATGTTACTTCGACTGTCGTTGAAGTAGTATCCATCGTGGTTCGAACAAGGTCAAACTGGCATCGATGGCCTTAGCCATTAGGATATTACTTCGACTGTCGTCGAAGTAGTATCCGTCGTGGTTCGAACAAGGTCGAACTGGCGTCGATGGCCTTAGCCATTAGGATGTTACTTCGACTGTCATCAAAGTAGTATCCGTCGTGGTTCGAACGAGGTCGAACTAGCGTCGATGGCCTTAGACATTAGGATGTTACTTCGACTGTCGTCAAAGTAGTATCCGTCGTGGTTCGAACAAGGTCGAACTGGCATCGATGGGCTTGATCTAGTTCGGGTTGACTTTGATACCTCGCTGTGATACGAGAAAGCCTAGGAATTTTCCCGAGGCCATGCCGAAGACGTATTTTTCCGGGTTTAACTTCATCCCGTACTGCTTAGTATCTCGAAGGCTTTCTTTAAATGGTCGATATGGTCCTCCCTCTTTGCCGACTTCACTAGCATGTCGTCGATGTAGACCTCCATTATTTTACCGAGCTGTTCTTTGAACATCTTGGTGACCAACCTTTGGTACGTTGCACCCGCATTTTTTAGCCCGAAGCGCATCACCTTGTAGCAGTATGTCCCTTGATGGGTGATGAAAATTGTCTTATCTTGGTCTTCTTCGGCCATCAGGATTTGGTTATAGCTAGAGTAGGTGTCCAAGAAACTTAGCAATTCATGCCCTGCTGTTGCATCTATCAGTTGGTCGATATGGGGCAATGGGAAAGTGTCCTTTGGGCATGCCTTATTCAGGTCAGTGAAGTCTACGCATATTCTCCATTTCCCACTTTTCTTTTTAACCATGACCACGTTGGCGACCCACTGGGGGTATTTCAATTCTCTGATGGAACTGTTTGCTAGTACTTTGTCTACTTCTTCACTGACTGCCTCGTTGATCGTGGCATTGAATTTCCTCCTTATCTGCCATATGGGAGGATAAAGTGGGTCGATATTCAGCTTGTGAGTGGCGATATCTTTTGGGATCCCCGACATATCTGAATGGAAGAGGAAAATAAATATGCATGGTTAGTTAAGAATTCATGGTACTTACCTGGGTCAGAAAGGTTGTGCCCGATGTAGGCTCTTTTTGAACTATCGGTGTTGTCCAGTTGGATCGGGTCAAGATCCTTGACTGCCACTTTGCAAGCTTCTACGATATCTGGGTCCCTAATGCACTCCGTTGTCGGGTTGATTTTAGTCCCCGACATGGTTGATTGCTATGCTTCCGCGCTTGCTCCTTTCAGCTGATTGGTATGAGTGTAGTCTTGGGCGATCCGGTAACATTCTTGGGCAGTGCGTGGCTCACCCCTGATCCTGAATATTCCCCACAGAGTGGGAAACTTGATTACCCGATAGAGACTCGAAGGATGGCTCACATGGCGTGTACCTATGGGCGTCCGATGATGACGTTGTAAGCCGTTTCCTGGTTCATAATATGGAATGTGGTTTCCAATGTGACTCCTCCTGCCAAAAATGGCAGTGATATCTCTCTAGAGGTACGCTCAACTGCATTGTTAAAACCTGTTAGCGTTATGCAATGCAGTATTACCTTATCTTCGAGTATCATTTGCATGAGGACCCTCGGGTGGATAATACACGCACCGCTTCCGTCGTCTACCATGATTCTTTTTACGTCAGTGTCAGCAATGCGTAAAGTTATAACTAAAGCATCGTAATGAGGAAAAGAGAAACCATCGGCGTCAGACTTATCGAAGGTGATACTATCTTCTAAGTCATCATACCGTTCGTGAGCGATCGTGCGCTTTAACTTGTGTGTGGTGGTGAATTTTACATGGTTGATTGCCGATCGTCATCACCACCGATGATTATTTATATGGTGCGTGCGGGAGAAGGCGGCTTTGGCGGTCCTTGGGATTGATCGCGTCCCCTGGCGAAATTAGCTCTTCCTTTGTCGCAGAGCAGCTCCCTCAGGTATCCCTGATTTAGCATTCTGATCACTTTCTGTCGTAGACCTATGCAATCTTCGGTCTTGTATCCCCTTTCCTGATGGAATTCGCATAGGACATTCGACCTCCTCGCACTGGGATCTAATTTCATTTTCTGCGGACATTGTACCTCTGTGCCCAGCTTTTCCAGTGCGTACACTATTTCTAAAAGTGAGACACAAAAGTTATGAGCGGATAATAGTGGAGGCATACCTCTTTCATTTCAAAGCGGGGCGGCGTATCGCTGCAAGGCGTCTGAATGTCTAGGCGGAGGCGGATTATGGGCTCTGACATAGGGTTGATGCCTTTCTCTGTTGAATCGGGGGAGTGGTTCCCATAGTCCGTCATTGCGTTGATCCCTCCTGACTTCTGACTGTACTGATGTCAATCGTTGGGTTGGACCGTTAAGGTCGTCTTCGTCTGCCCTTACCTCTGCGCAATAGGCATTGTGGATCTCTTTACACGTAGTGGGGGAGCACTTCATGAGTCGACTGAGCAGTTTCTTGTTGCTTTTGACCATTTTGGAAAGCGGCGACCGCCATTACTTCTGATATGTTCGGCAAGCCCATTCGTATCCTGTTGAATCGTGCCATGAAGTCCCTGAGTCCTTTGCCCGTTGTCTGCCTGATTGTAAAGATACCGTTAACCCTTGCATCATCCTTTTTTGCTCCCGCATGGGCTGTGGCGAACTTGTCCGCCATCTCTTCGAACATTGATATCGATCTGGCTAGTAGCTGAGAGTACCATGTTAACGCCCCTCCTGTTAGAGTTTTACCGAACTTTTTCAGCAACACAAATGGCACATGTTCTTTCGTTAAGTCGTTGCCTTTTACGGCTGTTACATAATGGATCAGATGATCTTCCGGATCTGTGGTCCCGTCATATATTCTCAGGTATGGGGGCATCTTGAAGGTTTTAGGGATTGAATGAGGAGCATCTTCTTCACTATATGGTTGCTCGACCAATCTTCCCACGTCGCCTTTTGCCAGTAGCTTAGGGGCTCCGGGTATTTTGTCTATCCTTTCCTGGTGCTCCTTCATTTGATCACGGATTGCTTGTTCTCGTTCTCCATTTCTTCCATTTTATTAAGAATGGTTGCGAGTGCATTATCGCCTATGTTGATGTTGGCGTGAGCGCTGCTTGTCCGTATAACACTTGGTTCACCGGCTGCAGCCGCGATTTCCGTTGTTGATGAGTCTTTAAGATTTCCCTGAGATGGTTTCTCGAGCATGACACTTAGACTGTTCGTCAACCATTCCTCTAGTAGCTTCTTAACTATGGGGGCGTTTCTTTTACTGCGGACGTTGAAGACCCTCTTTCATGCAAGATCGTTGGATGTTCGAGTGAAGAGGGTGAAATCTCCTCCTCTTGAACACTGTTTGGTGTTGCGTTCGCAATATTTTCTCTACCGGCCTCGTTGAGGGGGCCTATAAGGTTGGTTGAGACATTTGCTATCATCTTCAGCCTTGATTCTTTATCTTCCATTTTTAGTTCTACGGAGTTTGAAGGATAGTGATTGTTGTTTTTGATATCCTAGATGTGAACTATGATTTCGACTACCGAAATCCCCGCAGATGGCGCCAAATTATTTGACTCAAAAGTTATTGAATACTTTTCGAGCAAATCAATCAATATAGATGAAGGGATAAATCGCAGTCGAAGATAATATACCCTAGGACAATCTTTGTATTTAATCTGAGCAGCGATAATATAAATTAAGCGGAGAGGGAGAGGATGATAATCTTCGAGAGCTGAAAGATGCAGTTTTATAGAGAGAAGAGAGAGAGAGAGACAATGTTAGAGATATCTTGTATTATCAATAATCATACAATGCCCCTTACGCAGCTCTCCCCCCCCCCCCCCCCCCCCNAAAATATTTGAAAGACACAAATAAAGTACATGCTATCTAAGGGCCGGCGTGGTCATGAGGTCATCCCCTCATTACCCCCAAGTCGTCCTTTTAACTGGACTCGTGCGTTTACGATCGGTCGTACTTACTGGGAGATATAATCAGTCAAATTCGACCACATACATGGTTGAAATATTGTAAGCACGTGATTTTTGCCCTACATGAAAATAACTCCTAAAAATAGACAAAAATAATTTTAACTGATTTGTAGGTTTTTTTTATTATTTAGTTGCATGGCATGCATTTTTAACATTTTTTAAAAAAAATCATNGAAGATGGAAGTGAAAAGGCTTGGTCTTAAATTCAAATTGGTCAAGCATTTGAAAATCCCAAAATATTTTCCCCCCAAAACCAACCCCAAAATATTTTCCCCCCAAAACCTTCCCCAAAATATTTTTCCCCCAAAACTATTCCCACCCCATCACTATAAATACACACAATACACGATATAAAAAAATAAAAAAAAAAGGAGGAGGAGAGGAAAAAAATCACGTTTTTGGGGAGGCATCAGATTTTTCAAAGGGGAAAAATACGTGACTGAGGAGTCATCTTCTCCAAAGACTCAACAACTGAAAATCCTAACCCTAAAGATCCTCACGCCAGCCACTAAACGACCCTCCTCACCACTGCCAAACTGACCAACAACTAACGCCAAACACCAGCCCCTCGTCGTCACCTTTAGCTTCCACCAACGTCGATCACACCACCCTTC
>MU678628.1:12754-27726 GCA_026770625.1 Nicotiana glauca
AAAGTTCGCCACACCCCTTTTCATACCGTTCCACCAATAAATCTCCTTGAGACCATGATACATTTTCGTAGAACCTGGGTGCACGGAATACCTGGAATTATGAGCCTCCGCCATCACCCTCTCCCGAAGCTTATCCACATCCGGGACACATAGCCTATCTTGACACCGCAATACACCATCCTCACCGCCGAGTGAAAATGCCGAAGTCTTGTTATTCAAATCTACTTCCTTCATCTGAGCCAATGCTGGATCCATAAACTGCTTTTCCTTGACCTCCGCTACGAGAGATGATTCTGCTCCATTATGCACCACAACATTCCCCTCGTCTGATGTCAAAAAGCAAACTCCTAAACTGGCCAATTGATAAACCTCCCGAGCCAAGGGCTTGTGATCGGAGTAGACACCACGAGTTACTAAGTTTTGAGACCAAAAATTATTTACGGGGCGTTACAATGACGAACGGTTTATTCCGTTTGAAACTAGACTCAAAGGGCTTTAATTTGATAGGTTGTGCATCACCCAACTTCTTATATAACGGGAGATATGGTCGTCCAAAGTGAGGTCTTGTGCGCACTCATTTACAACTTTCGTCTATTATGAAATTTTCCAACTTTAAAAGTTCCCGTTAACCATCCGAAATCACCCCGAGGCCCCCGGGACCTCAACCAAAAATACCAACACCTCCTAAAACATCATACAAACTTGTTCCAATCATCAAAATGCACCAAACAACGCCAAGACCATCAAATTACATCGAATTTAAGCCTAAGTTCTTCTAAAACTTCCAAAACACGCATTTGATCAAGAACCCAACCAAACCACGTCTGAATGACCTGAAATTTTGTACACATATCCCAAATCACCTAACGAAGCTACAACAACTCTCAAAATTCCATTCCGACCCTCAGATCAAAATCTCACCTATCAACCGGAATTCGCCAAAATGCTAACTTCGCCAATTCAAGCCAAATTCTACACCAGGCCTCCAAAATCACTTCCGATCATATTCCTAAGTCACAAATCATCCCCCGAAGCTAACCGAATTATCGGAATTCATATCCGAGACTTATAACACATAAGTCAACATCCGGTTGACTTTTCCAAACTAAGTGTCTCATTTCCTTCTAAAATCAATCCAAGCCAACTCGATCACGCAAGACACTGATAATGAAGCATATAGAAGTAGAAAATGGGAAGGGACTGGGCAGTACATCATGAGACGATGGGTCAGGTCGTCACATCCTCAGGATATCATTTACAAGTATTACTCACCTCTAGCCGGCCCAAAGTCTAGCTCCCTATGCCCCTGCCTCTCAAATTGGTCACCTCGTGCGTCGAATCTGACCAAAAATCACACAAAAATCGATGAAGGTCTATTTATAAAAGACAGGGTTGTAACCCATATATATTTGAAATTCGTCCCTTAATGCTACTACAATGATCCAATACAGTTATGTAACTTCAATCTACAATACAACATTCAATAGAGCCAACATTGGTAATAAACTCCATAACTTATGCCATTTAGGCATATTATCAAACACCTTGTAGGCATAGATATTTACACGTCCTAACTGTAGTATTGGTTCATCCAACTATCACCATTAACCAACAAATTCACTCCACCATCATTCCTAACCAATTTATAACTTCCAACAACATATGTATGACCATTCATTCATACCCAACCATCAACCTCCTTAATTAAACCATTTCACAATCTCTACAACCAACACAACCTAGGTTAGGCACTTATGGTTTTCCATCATCATCCCATGAGTTCTAATGTATATATCATACATAAATAATCACCATATAGTAGTTAAAGATGATAGACAAACCTCTCGTAGACCAAATCTTGAAAGACAACTTTGGCGTGTTCTTGAGATTTTGAAGAAATCCTATGAAATTCAATCAAAATCATGTTGTAACTAGTCATTGAGAAGTGAAATCACCATGAAAACATACTTAAAAGCTTACCTTAGGAGTGCAATTGGGTGCCTTGGACGAACTGGGGGTGTTGGGGAAGCCCTAGGCTTGAGAAATGACTCAAAGTCCGTCATTTCCCATCCTTAGGTGTATTTAGAGGCCTGACACTAGCGCACCCGCGCTAGTGAGGCAAAAGATAACTCAATTAGCGCGGGCTAATAGCGCTCCCGCGCTAAGGCCGCGCTACTAACACATGCCCAGTAAAATGATCATAACTTTTTGTATACACCTCCAAATGATGGACGGTTTATTGCGTTGGAAAATAGACTCAAAGGGCTTTAATTTGATAGGTTTGGCATCACCCAACGTCTTATATAACGGGAGATATTGTGGTCCAAAATGAGGTCTTGTGAGCACTCATTTACAACTTTCGTCTATTATGAAATTTTCCAACTTTAAAAGTTCTTGTTAACCATCCGAAATCGCCCCGAGGCCCCCGGGACCTCAACCAAAAATACCAACACCTCCTAAAACATCATACAAACTTGTTCCAATCATCAAAATGCATCAAACAACGCCAAGACCATCAAATTACATCGAATTCAAGCCTAAGTTCTTCTAAAACTTCCAAAACACGCATTTGATCAAAAACCCAACCAAACCACGTCTGAATGACCTGAAATTTTGTACATATATCCCAAATCACCTAACGAAGCTACAACAACTCTCGGAATTCCATTCCGACCCTCAGATCAAAATTTCACCTATCAACCGGAATTCGCCAAAATGCTAACTTCGCCAATTCAAGCCAAATTCTACACCAGGCCTCCAAAATCACTTCCGATCACATTCCTAAGTCACAAATCATCCCCCAAAGCTAACCGAATTATCGGAATTCATATCCGAGCCTTCTAACACATAAGTCAATATCCGGTTGACGTTTTCAAACTAAGTCTTCCTTAAAGAGACTGAGTTTCTCATTTCCTTCTAAAATCAATCCAAGCCAACTCGATCACGCAAGACACTGATAATGAAGCATATAGAAGTAGAAAATGGGAAGGGACGGGGCAGTAACTCATGAGACGACGGGTCGGATCGTCACATCCTCCCCAACTTAAACAAACGTTCGTCCTCGAGCGTACCCAGAGTTGTTCTAGAAGTCCATGAATAGCTGAATAACTTTACCATGCATATACCCGGGGATGAACCCACGTCACCCTATCTAGCATAGGCTCTATAACACAACATAGCTGAATTTTCGCAATCCACCTAGTCTATAAACCATAGGACCACACTTCATTTTTTGAAATCTTACACAAGATCAGAACCTCACATCTTTATTCAGAATAAACCCGAACCAACTGTAATAACCCATACCTGCAACCTCGGTTGCTATCATATGATATGTCACATAACTCAAACACATGCAGCGATAACTTCCATTCACAATAGCCGCCCACGACAACCAAATACCGATAGAAATCTCTTATTAGCCTAGGTCTCACTCCAAAACTTTCATATACTGCCAACGACAATTGAAACACGCAATAAACCATAATCATTGCTCAGATCAACTATTAATGAGGCCATTTCTCCTCTGGCAATTACCATAACAAATTTTTGAACCGAACCTCGATATTTACCCATCAAACATGCTGAAATCAAATCCATTTATATTCATTAATGATCCGCACGATCTCCTTTGACCAAACACACCATCCTGGTGACATGACGCAATCAATACGGCCTAAGCCACAACTTGCATAAAACGTGCACATTGAGTTGATGTCGGATTTTAGTAAAATTGGTATGGTTGGACTCGTGGTTGGATGAGGTTTCATATTCCATAAATTTTGTCGGGTTCCAAGATGTGGGCCCCACGGGCGAATTTTTAGTGCAATTTCAGATTTTTTAATAAAAAATGTAGAATTTCATGTGGAATTAATTCCTATAATTTTTACTGACTGAATCGAATTGTTTATGACTAGATTCGAGAATTTCGAGCACGAATTCGCGAGGCAAAGGCTTGTTGGAATTTTTGATTGGTTGCAAAGCGAGGTAAGTGTTTGGTCTAACCTTAGCTTGAGGGATTAGGAGTTGTGTCCTATTTGTTATGTGTTAGTTGTCGAGTACGACGTATAGGCATGGTGACGAGTATCTATACATTGGTGTCAAGCATGCCCGTGAGTCTTATACTTTGATTAATGTGACTCCGTTTGTCTATGCTCTATATGATAATTTCTATTGAGGAATATGACTTGTGGAAGTATTATTGTTAATTGAACATGGTAGAGCATTGGTTCAAGTTGAGAAATTGAATTGTTGAACATTATAAAGCATTGGCTCAAGTTGAACATTGAATTGTTGAACATTATAAAGCATTGGATCAAGTTGAACATTGAATTTTTGAACATTATAGAGCATTGGCTCAACTTGAGAATTAAATCGTTGAACATTATAGAGCATTGGCTCAAGTTGAGAATTGAACTGTTGAACATCGTAGAGCATTGGCTCGAGTTGTGAATTGAGTTGTGAAGTAAATGTGAAAGAAGAAAGGAGAGAGTTGATTGTTGTACTATTGTTCCCTTGATGTTATTATTATGATGTTGTTTTTCCCTTGCCGGAATTTGATTGTCGTACTATTGTTCCCTTTGCCGGGATTTTATTGTAATTTCATTTATTTCCTTGCCCTTATTTCTTGTGATTGTTGTTTGGGTGAGGAATAATGTTAAAGCACGAAGGGTGATGCCGTGTATGATTTTGTGAGAAAGATTGTAAAGCACGAAGGGTGATGTCGTGCCGCACGATGTACAATTCCGTGCCGATTATATTGATTTCATGGTGAGGATGAGAGTATACACGAAGGGTGATTCCGTGCAGTTTATATTGATTATTCTACCTCGCCAGGATGTGAAAGTTATTGTTGTTGCTCCCTTGCCGGGATTTAGCTATTAATTGTGTAATTCCCTTTCCGGGACATTTCTTATTATTTGTTATCCCTTCGCCCCGTTTGGTTGTGATTACTGTTTGGGTGAGGAAGAGTGATAAATGCACGAAGGGTCATTCTGTGCCATGTTGTGATTATATTTGCACGAAGGGTCATTCTGTGCCATGTTCTGATTATATTTGCACGAAGAGTCATTCCGTGCCATATTTTGATTAATTATGCACGAAGGGACATTCCGTGCTCTGTTTTGATTAAAATTGCACGAAGGATCATTCCGTGCCATGATATGAGAGTTATGTGAGGGCAAGCACAAAGGGTGATGCCGTGCACTTGTCCTTGTTTTTTTCTGATTCTAATTGAATTATGTTGTCCTTTACGTTCACTTTCCGTTTGAGGTTGTACTTTTTTTATAAAGGAATTTCTTCTATGTTCTGATTTATTGATTTCTCTTATTAAAGGTAATAATTCATTCGACATTGTACTTTAATTGAAAAAGGGTATTTTCTTTATCAAATGATTTCTAAATATAACTTCATCTTTTCTAGTTGAAAGTTGTACTCTACTTTATATTAAGTAAATGAGACTCTTTGAGCATTCTTATTTGTATTGGGTTATGAACCCTATGAATTGAGTAACATGAAAATATTGTTGCGAAATGTGAGACAGAAATATGTGGGCACAAGGTGCCTGGAAAAATATAATGATTTTATTAATGACATATTATGATATAGGCACGAGGTGCTGGGAAAAATATTATGGTTTCATTTAATGGCGCGTGAGTTGTCCGTGCGGTTGTAATATAAATATGGCCACGAGATGCCATAAAAATATGAAAGTGGGCTGAGGCCTATATCATTGTGATTATGAAATAAGGCGTCACAAGGTGACCTGTACTCGAAAGAATTATATTCGAAAGACTTATTTGAAAGATATCTATTTGAAGGAAATATATAAGAAATATATATTCATTGAAAAGCATATTATCTCAGAGATTATTACTTGAAGAATTTAAAGGCGAAAGACTTATATTTGAAGGACTTCATTAATTGATTGTACTTGTATTTATTATTTGTTGAGAAACAATTATGTTGTCTTTGTTCCCTGCCATTGATATCACTGGTTGATCATTGTTGCCATCACTGTTATCTGCTTCCTATTATTTTGTACGCTATCATGCACAGGTTTATTCGGTAGTCTGGTCCTAGCCTCGTCACTACTTCGCCGAGGTTAGGCTAGGCATTTACCAGCACATGGGGTCGGTTGTGCTGATACTACACTTATGTACTTTTTTTTTTGTGTACAGACTCAGGTATTTGATCGTTAGTAGCTATTTGTTGTGGTGGAGACTCAAGGTAAACCTGCAACAGCGTTCGCGGTCATCGGAGTCACCTTTAATCATACTTATTTCCATTTGTTCCCTTTGTTTCGGAATAGTGATGTATTTATTTTGTATAACTACTCTTAGAAAGGCTTGTGACTTATACAACCGGTTTTGGGAATGGTAGATTGCTTAGAGAAATTTCATTTTAAGCTAATAAATAGCAATGTTGTTTCAGTTAATGTTAGGTTTACCTAGTTTACAGATTAGGTGCCATCACGACTCCTTCGGAGGGATTTTTGGGTCGTGACATGTGTATGTTTGGTTTAGAGCCCCGAGGCCTCGGGTGAGTTTCGAGTAGGTTCCGGGGTGCCTTAGACTTAAAAGACCAAATGTTGCAGGTTTAGGAAAATATTGCAGGTCTCTAAACCCTCTAGCGCGGTCCGCGAGAAATCGCGTGTGGCCGCGGAGGGGCCAGCGCGGCCGCGGTCGCCTTTGAGTGGTCTGCGGTGGGTGCTGTGCGGCCGCGGTGGGTGCTGTGCGGTCCGCACAGGGCTAAGATCTGCAGGTCTTCAGGTAGGCCTGCACGGCCGCGGTCCTTTTTGTGACGACCCAAGGGTCATCACTTGTTTTCTTAGTCATTCTGTGCTTCTAAGGCCTTGAAAACCTCACTTTTAGTTGCCTCGATTTGCGTGCATAGTCTGGGCGTGCAGCCAGAAAGTTTTTATGTTGAAATATATGAATTATGTGAAAATTTTGAAGAATTTTGATATAAATATGATTAAAGTTGACTTTGGTCACCATTTTTGGTAAACGGACCTGGAGCCGGACCCGTGATTTGACGGTCTCGGGAGGTCCGTAGAAAAATATGGAACTCAGGCATGTGCCCGGAGTCAAAATTCGAGGTCCAGAACCCCGGTAAAAGAATTTTTCTGTTAAATTATTTTCTAAAATTATTAAGGGAAATGAAAATGAAAATGAGTTGGAAAATATAGGTATTGGGCTCGTATTTTGGTTCTGACGCCCGTTACAGGTCTTAAATATGCGTTAAGCGCTTTGTGTAAAGTTTGATTGAAAACGGATGTCGTTTGACGTGTTTCGGCCTTAAATTGGACGATTTGGAAGTTATGAAATTTTGAAAGATTTCTTGGATTTAAGGCTCAATTCATTGATTTTGATGTTATTTTAGCGATTTGATCGCTTGAGCAAGTTCGTATGATGTTTTTGAGTCAGTGTGCATATTTGGTTTGGAGCCCCGAGGGCTCGGGTGAGTTTCGGATAGGTATCGGGTGGTTTTGGACTTAGAAAAATTGCAGAAAATCTGCAGCAGACATTTCTTCATCGCGTTCGCGTCCCTCTGGTCGCGTTCGCGATGCTCTCCTTTCCCCTTCTTCGCATTCGCGAACCAGTCCACGCGTTCGCGATGCCCAGGCTTCCCCTTCAACGCATTCGTGAGCTCTCTCTCGTGTTCGCATACAACAAATTCTGGACCCCAGCATTTCCTCTACTTGTTCGCGTGAAGGCTCCCGCATTCGCGGAACTTGGTCTGCCTCTTCTACGCATTCGCGTAGGCCAATTGAGAAGCCCCTAATTTTTCTTCTACGGGTTCGCGACTAGCTTCACGCGAACGCGATGCCCAGGCCAGTCCAACCCTTCGCGAACGCGAAATTGTTCACGCGAACACGAAGGGTAAAATTTTTGCCCAGTGATTAAAGATCCAAAACAGAACAGAAACGGGATTTTCATCCCATTTCTCAAACTCTCTCTTCTCCACATCTTTGGGGCGATCTTTGGAGCATTTCTTCACCAAAGTTCATTGGGTTAGTATTGTTTCACTCGTCTTCTTCATTTTCATCAACATCAATCAAATTCTTAGGCCTAAACATGTGAAAATAGATAGAAAATTAGAGAATTGGGTAGAGTTAGGGTTTTCAAAGAATTTATGAATTAGACCTCGTTTTAGGGTCGAACTTAAGAACAAATTATATATTTGAACTCGTGAGGTTATGGGTGATCGAAAAATGGTTCAAACCTCGTGTTTTGACCACGTGGGCCCGGGGTCGATTTTCACTATTCCGGGCAGAATGTTGTAGAAAATATATTTAGCCATTTGGATTAGTTTGTGAAGTATTATTGATGATATCAAATCAATTGTGTATAGATACGATTGAATTGGAGCCAAATTCGAAAGGAAAAGGCATTGCTAAGGATTGAGTTGGCCGTAAACCTTCGAGGTAAGCGTTTGATCTATCCTAGCTTGAGGGAATATGAGTTGAGTATAATTGCTATTTGTTATATGTTGTGCCCGACGTATAGGTATGGTGAAGAGTATCTATACGTTGGGGGTCGAGCATGACCGTGAGTCTTAAATTGATAATCTCACATTCTTATGTGATTCTATGGAAGAATTATTTGTTGAGCCTTGGCACCAAGTTATTGTTTCTCTTGCCAATTATATATTTTGAGAAATATTTTGAAAGTGAAAATGGGAGTGGGTGGTATGCCTACCATAAATTATATTGAAATGGGAGCGGTTGGTACGTCTACCACAGATTATATTGAAATGGGAGCAAGTGGTACGCCTACCACAGATTATATTGAAATGGGAGCGAGTGGGATGCCTACCACAATTTATATTGATTATTTTTATTGGCCATAGTTGTCGGTGAAATATTGAGCACATGATATGATAATGAAATGGGAGCGAGTGGTACGCCTACCACAATTTATATTGATTATTGTTATTGGCCATAGTTGCCGGTGACATATTGTGCACTGTGTTGATAATGAAATGGGAGCCGGTTGTATGCCTACCACAAGATATTAATTGAAATGGGAGCGGGTGGTACGCCTACCATAAGATATTAATTGAAATGGGAGCGGGTGGTACGCCTACCACGAGATAAGATATGAAATGGGATCGGGTTGCATGCTTGCAACGAGATGAGTTGAGACTTGAAAATGATTATTATTCCATTACTCGTTGTTTATGATATAATATTTTGTTGCCACTCCAGAGTTTGTTTTTCCCTTCTCAATTATTACATGTCATTCCTGTTATTTCTTGTTGTATATATATTTTTAACTACACAGGTTTATGTGTGTCTGATTCTAGCCTTGTCACTACTTCGCCGGGATAGGCCAGACACTTCAAGCACATAGGGTCGGTTGTGCTGATTCTACACCCTGTGCTCTTTTTGCGCAGATACAGGTTTTGGACAGCAGCAGCAGCAGTAGTGCAAGGGTTTGCATTCCGACCATCGATACACCGAGGTAGCCTTGCAGGCATCCGCAGGACCCGACGTCTCCTCTATCTTTATTGTCATTCTGTTATCTCATGTACTCGAGACAAACAGTTTTATATTTCTTTCAAACGGTTGTGTTTAGTATTCTTAGAAGTTCGTGAGTATTGTGACACCAGTTCTTGGGTAGTGAATTATGTTTGGATTTCTGTATCGCATCTAGTAACATTTGCTAAGTCTTCCGCTAAATTAATTTATTCCGCTGTAATCATATTAGTATAGCTAAATGTTTTAAGATAAGAGTTGAAAAATAAAAGAAGGATCAGTAAGAGTTGGCTTGCCTAGCTCCCACTAGTAGGCGCCATCACGACTCCCGATGGTGGAAAATCCGGGTCGTGACACTTTTTGCGCGATTCGCGCAGGGTACTTCAGAGGGGTATAAATGAACGGGAATTTAAGTTATTTTCCACTTTTCAAAAGCCCAAAACATAAGAGGCGATTTTCCAAACAATTCTTCTTCTTCAAAACGATTTGGTAAGTGATTTCTAACTCATTTTCTTCACTCTTTAACATCTTTTAACATAATTTCAACTTCAAATCAAAAATTTTAATGGGGAAATTTGGGTATTTTGGGTAGAACCTAGGTTTTTCTAAAATTGGAGATTTGGACCACAATTTGAGGTTCGATTTCAAAACAAATTATATATTTGAGCTCGTGGAGGAATAGGTAATCGGGTTTTGGTTCGAACCTCGGGTTTTGACCATATGGGTTCGGGGGAATTTTTGACCTTTTTGGGAAAATGATGGAAAAACAATAATTGTTTAGCATTTATTAATGTATTTAAGTCATTACTGTATAGATACAATTGATTTGGAGCCGAATTCGAGAGGAAAGGCGGTTATTAAGGATTCAATTGGTCATGGAAGTTCGAGGTAAGTGTTTGGTTTAACCCTAACTTGAGGGACTAGGAGTTGAGCTTATTTGCTAATTGCTTCTTATTATGTACGACGTATAGGCATGGTGACGAGTATCTATACATTGGTGTCTAGCATAACCGTGAGTCCTTAAATAGTGAATATCTTGATTTCGTTGTACTTCTTATGACTTGGTGTTGATTTCCTATTGGTTGTGAAAAGTTGTGGAAGTAAACTGTGTCCTTTGAACAATGAGGAGCATTGGCTCAAGTTATATTTCAATTGTAAAAGTATATGAAACGATTGAAACCCTTTGTAGAATTGGCTTAAGTGGTAAAGTGAATTATGAACCAAAAGTGAAAAGAAGAGAAAGAGTATTTAAATAGCTCCCTTGCCGAGACGTTGAGGTTATTTATGTTGTACCCTTGCCGGGTTTTAATTGTCTATTTGTGTTCCCTTGTCGAGATTTCCATTATTGTTTTGTTATTCCCTTGCCCTTGTTTGTGATTGTTGTTTGGGTGAGGAAGAGTGTTAAGGCACGAAGGGTGATGCTGTGCATTATTTGTTTCTTGTGAGGAAAGAGTATAAAGCACGAAGGGTGATGTCACGACCCAAATCCCAAACCTGGTCATCATGGCGCCTTTCGTGGAGACAAGGCCAGCCAGTCAACCCAATTCATCCTTTAAAAATAATTATTTAACACAATTATAGTGCAACATGGTTTAATAATACTAAATAGCGGAAATATATATAAAAATATGCGGAAATCCATCCCAACACAGCCCTAACCGGGTTGTCACAAGTCACGAGCATCTAGAGAAGACTGAACATCTTTACATGGCCAATAATATATACAAAATAAAATCTGGAGTTCAAAAGATGAAGTCCGGTACCGCGAACGCTGGCGGTCACCTTGCTCAGCTTCAATAATAATGCCTTCAATCCGCTAATAACCCGCTACCGGTTGGAACAATACCTGCAACTGCACGCGAGGTACAGAGAGTAAGTGAGTACTCCAACTCAGTGAGTAATAAAAGTAAATAATAGCTGAAAGCAAGAAATCACGTAAGGCACTCCATCATACTATATAGAACAGTACAACCCTTTTTGAGAAGAACAGTAAAACCGTGAAATCCTTTGGAAAACATCTGGGCTCAGTTAAAACCACTTTTGAAAATATTCCTTCTCAACAGTTGCGAAAATAATTTCAACAAGTAGGAAATAATCAGAAATCTGCCCCTCGAGCTCAATATCAACCTCTCAGTACAGTATCAGCCCCGCGGGCTCACTCCCAACTCACAAAGTACAACATCAGGCTCTCGGGCTCACTCCCAACTCACAAAGTACAACATCAACCTATCGGGCTCACTCCCAACTCACAAAGTAAAACATCAGCCTCTAGGGCACAGCACTCCATTAACAAATAACACCAGGGTATCTGGTAAACAGTGCAAGAAGTAGCATGGATGCCAATGATAAGAGTGTCGAATGTCATGACAACATTACAAAATAAGAACAAATGCATAAGTACAATGCAATGCATATAACGGTACACTCTAGTACCCGCTGCGGCGTGCAGCCCGCTCCATTTATTTATCGTCGACGGCGCTCACTGGGGGTGTGTACAAACTCCAAAGGGGCTCCTACAGCCCAAGCGCAATAACAAGCCATCTCGTGGCATCACATCTAGCTCTCAGCCTCATATCAATATCAGTATAATCATCCAGGCACTCGGCCTCAATATCAATGTAACACCGCTGCGGCGCACAGCCCGATCCACCCATAATCAATATAATACTGCTGCGGCGCGTAGCCCGATCCATGCTCAGTCCAGAAAATCATCATAAGCCCCTTTGGCATTTATAAAACAATAGTTCTCATCCCGAAATATCATTTTAAATATCATTTGAGTTTTCAAAACTTAGATGTATGGCTGAGTTTGCAAAACAGTATTTAAAACCTTGGACTGAAACCAAATGATATGGAAGATATGCTAAAACAGTAATATCAATCCCCGAAGGATTCACATAGTTGGCACGAAGCCCAAACATGGCAGTCAGCCCATAGTATGATGATACATGTAGTTTCAGTCAAATACACGGTAAAATCAACAACCGGGACGGACCAAGTCACAATCCCTAACGGTGATCTACCCCACGCTCATATCTGGCGTGCAAGTCATCTTAATACAACACTATGATGTGCAATTTCCGGGGTTTCAAACCCTCAGGATATCATTTACAAGTATTACTCACCTCTAGTCGGTGAAACCTCTAGCTCGCGACTCCTTTGCCATGTAAATCGACCTCCTCGCATGTCAAATCTACACAAAACCATAACTAATACATTACAATAGGCTAAGGGGACATAACACAATCGAAAAGACCCGAAAAACATCGAAAATCACGAAATTTGCAAAATCGGAGCCCCGAGCCCACATCTCGAAAAATTATAAAATTAAGATCACCGGATTCCTTATCTCGCCGCGAGTCTAACCATGTAAAAATCATTCAATTCCCATATCATTTCGAGCCTCAAATCCTTGATTCTATCCAAGAGGGTTTTGTACACTTTTTCAACAAAATTCTCAGATTAAACGCCAAAACTCGCAATAGATTCAAGTTACACAACAAAAATTTAGTTAAGAACACTTACCCATTGTTCTCTATGAAAATCAAACCAAAAATCGCCTTATCCGAGCTCCAAATCGCAAAAATGGAAAATGGGTTCGAAGTCCCATTTTCAAAACTTAACATTCTTTCCGGCACTATTCACGTCACTGTTCACAGACACTGTTTACGGTCACTATTCACTGGTCCTGTTCATGGCTACTGTTCACAGGGTATTATTTCTGCAATTTTCTGCATTCATGGCTACTGTTCACAGGGTATTATTTCTGCAATTTTCTGCATTTTTCCTAAGTTCGAAATTACTCCGAGACACCTCCAAAATACTCTCGAGCCCTCGGAGCTCCTAACCAAACACATACACGAACTCAACAACATCCTACGAACTTAACCGTGCGATCAAATCGCCAAAATAACATCATATACCACGAATTAAGATTTAAAATCCAAGAATTCTTTCAAATTTCATAAAACTTCAAATTTTCCTTTTTTAGTCCGAAACACGTCAAACGACGTCCGTTTTTAACCAAACTTTACATAAAGTGCTTAATCCATATATAAGACCTTTACCGGGCAACGGAACCAAAATACGGGCTCGATACCATCACTTTCTAATCAAATTTCATTTTCATTTTCCTTAAATATTTTCAGAAAATAATTTTACTCAAAAATTCATTTCTCGGGCCTGGGACCTCAGAATTTGATGATTCTTATTCCTATGAGTCACAAATAATAATACGAACATAGCACTTCAATCGAAACTCAATTCAGAGCTCGTTTGCTTAGTGAGATATCCATTTCGCTCCTTAAACAATTAACACAAGTTTCGCGACATGGTGAAATTAAACCAAACTTTCCAAATCAGTCCTATAATTCATTATAAAAATTTTGAAAGTCTCGAAATCAAATTTCGATCTCTAGAACAAAAAATGGACCTTTGGATCATTACATGCTTATGCTCAAAACGACAAAAATCTTCCAAAAACTCTTCCAATACTTATCCGAGCCTCATGGGACCCCGACCAAACATGCCAATATAATTCATAACATCATTCAAACCCGTTCCAATCATCAAAATACCTCAAACAACATCAAATTACCCAAAACTCATCGAATTCAAGCCTAAGTTTCTAAAAACTTCCGAAATACACTTTCGATAAAAAACCCGACCAAATGATGTCCGAATGACGTGAAATTTTGCATACACATCCAAAATGACACAATGAAGCTATAGCAACTCTCGGAATTTCATTCTAACTCGCAGATCAAAATCTCACCTATCCACCGGAAGTCGCCAAAATACTAACTTCGCCAATTCAAGCCTAATTCTACACCGCACCTCCAAAACCACTTCCGATCACACACTTAAGTCACAAATCACCTCCAGGAGCTAATCGAACCATCAGAATTCACATCCGAGCCCTCTAACTCATAAGTCAACATCCGGTTGACTTTTCCAACTTAAGCCTTCTTAAAAAATACTAAGTGTCTCATTTCTTATCAAAAAATTTCAAATCAACCTAATTACACAAGATACGGATAATGAAGCATAGAGAACCTAAAAATGGGAAAAACGGAGAGGTAACTCATGATATGACGGGTTGGGTCGTCACATCCTCCCCAACTTAAACAAACGCTCGTCCTCGAGCGTACCTAGAGTTGTCCTAGAAGCCAACCAAAAGTTGAATGACCTTATCAAGCATAAACCCGGGGGTGATCCCATATAACCCTATCTCACATGGGTCCGATAACACGTTTTAACTAAAATCACACAATCCAGTCTAGCCCATAAATCATATAACCATATTTCACTTTTCGGAATCATACACAAGATCAAAACCTCACACCTATATTCAGAATAAGTCTGAACCAGCTGTAATAGACCATGTCTGCAACCTCGGGTGCAATTATATGATATACCAATAACTCAAACACATGCAGCGATAACTTCCATTCACAACAGCTGCCCACAACAACCAAATACTGATAGAAAT
>MU678631.1:3980-17964 GCA_026770625.1 Nicotiana glauca
TTTCAATCTTATCTTCTTAGTGATATTAAACAAATACAACTAAGCCTTAGTTCTCTGTGGAATTCGACTCCGAACTTTTAGACCGGATTATATTTGCAACGTCCGCTTATCCTTTTTAGGACTAGAGTTGGGCGTGATCAGTTATTCTCCGAGTTTGGTTACAGGTTGGTGGTCATGAATTGGACGAACTCCGATTGACCTGAAACTTGGTAGGTTCATCGAAAACGATCTAGTGAGGAAAACTCACTGCTATGCAGTGAATCATGGGGTTAATTTCACTTATGGTCACTCAACTATGTTTCAATTTCACTAAAGTCACTCAACTATTTTTTGTCACTTAAAAGTAACTAAACTTTCATATTATCACTTAAAAGTCATTTTTGATCAAACTCCTACCATGAATATGACATGGCATAAAATGTAATAAGAAAAATCCAAAAATAAATACCACATAAGCTTAAATGGATTATACCCACTTTAGATCCATTTCTTCCTTAATGTGATTTGACTCATAACCCAAATGCTTTCAATTAAAAAATATATTAATTAATATGATTTGACTCATAAGCTTAAATAGATCATACCCACTATACTATAAAATTCTTGCCTTTTCTGTTATATTGTGCCCATTTATAATTGTTCTATACTAAAAAAAAATTTATTTTGTTTGCATGCCATGCATCCGAGTCATTTTATAACTTTGCTGAAGTTAAAATACTACTGTATCCAACTCACATAACATATTTATAATTTTCTAGTAAAATTAAAATAGTATTGTATTCATCTTACAGAACATATTAATGTATCATAAGCATACAAGAATAATAATAAGGCTAATAAGAGTCTATTTTCACAATAAAAATCCAATTACTGACAACCTATTGTAATTGTTTAGACAAAAGAAATATTGTATTTGTACGCCACAAAAAAATCACAAGACCTAATTTTATTAGGTGTGTGTGTTTTTCCCCTGTTAAAACTCATTTGAGTTATGAGTCAAATCACATTAAGGGAAAAATGGATCTAAAGTGCGTATGGTCCATTTAAACTTATGTGGCATTTGTTTTTGAATTTTTCTCATTAAATTTTACGCCATGTCATATTTATGGTAAGGGTTTGAGCCAAAATGACTTTTAAGTGACAACGTGAATGTTTAGTTACTTTTAAGTGACAAAAAATAATTGAGTGACTTTAGTGAAATTAAAATATAATTAAGTGACCATCAGTGAAATTAACCCTTGAATCATGTTATTTTTCGGCATTTTGAGGTCGTTTAGATGGGTTTTCAAGTAGTTTATTGAATTGAATTTATTATAAATATAAAACATTATTCTTTGTATATCGGCCATATTTGTGTTAAATCTGAAGCATGATGGTTTAACTTGATATGATATATATCAAAAAAGAAAATCACATGAGTCTAATCCTAAATACGCCAAAAATTATTTATTTGAATTTGATCTAGTTTTTGGCGATCGTGAATTTCTCGATCTCCGAATGACCTGAAATTCGGTAGGATCATCGAAAACGATCAGTTAAGAAGAACTCACCAGTATGAAGTGAATCCCATCGTATTTTGACGATTCGGGATCGTTTAGATGAGCTTTTAGGAAGATTTGGCGGATTAAAATGTGATTTACATACGAAAAGTTATTCTTTCTATCATTTTATTTATGTCTAATCGGGAACATGATACCACATGTTAATTTGTCGTGAATTAGTATATGATAAGAATGTAGGTCATATTTTAATTCTTAAGAAAATGCTTTAAATGGTAATTTTTCAAATTTGATCGCAATTTTTGGAGATTGTGATTTTAACGATCTTCGATTAATATGAAATTTGGTAGGCTTACCAGAAACAACCCAGTGAACAATACTCATTGCTATGTAGTGAAAAACGTTAATTTTAGCATCTTTAAGACTGTTTAAATGGGATTTTGAGCATTTTTTTAATTATGGAACTTAATCCTTAAAGAAAAGTTTGTGGTTGTGATAAAGTGGTGATAGGAATTAACTCCTATGATCTCCATTTTTATTCATAGTGAGATAATAAATTTATGTGTTGACATTAGGTCGTCCTTCATATCGGATAAATTTATTATGCTCGCTGGATATAATTACTAGTTATTGATAACCTGTATTAGATTTCTATCTGAGTTTAAAGGGTTGAATTTTTGTTACTAAAATACAATCATGATTAAGTGGTAATAGAAATATATTTCTATGTCTTCCACTATTAATTTTCAAGTGATTAATAAATTTACGCATTAACTTTAGGTCTTCGCCTCCATATCGGATAAATTTATTGTAAGCTCACTAAGTGAAATAGTAGTAATTGATATCATGTACTTATTCTCCATCTGAGTATACATGTTGGATCAATGGAACTAGAGCTATTAATTATGAGGTTCACTTGACTTAAATTAACAGTATACTCTCCATCTGAGTTGGGTCTGTTTTAATTATTGAAGTGAATAATTTGGCATTACATATGTATGTTTCACGAGTAGTTCTTTTTCTTTCGAAATTGCTATTCAACATGCATGACATATATGTGTAGTGTGTTTAATTTTTTTCGTACTAAAAGTTTATACAATTGACTGAAAATAATATTATACTCGCCATCTGATTTGGTTCTATTTATTTTTGAATTGTATAATTCTTGCATTATATAATATATTTTGTATGAATGATTCTTTTCCCATCGAAATTTATTACTCGAGATGCATGCATGTATATAAATATTGAATGCAGTCTGAATTTTACTATTCAGTATTTTGACTTATTATGATCTATTTAGTATTTTTATCTCAACTCTACAATGACTTTATGCAATTTGTTATATTACTTGTTAAAATTTTCTTTTAGTGATAAGACATTAATTTAAAGGAAGCAATATATGTACTTTTTGTTAGAAGGAATTTAATTCCGATTTCTGGGCAAAATAAAAGATGAATATTTGTTTTATTTTTCGAGTAACTCTTGAGTTATTGAGCTTGATAAATATTTTATCTCTTGTGGTACATGAATTCATAACCTTGTTATTGTATATTAATGTCTCTCCTGAATAGAAAAATAATAGTCTTCCTCATAAGAGAATATTTTCTTCAAAATTGAGTAAAACTTATCTGTGCACGTTTGTCTAAGTCATATTAATCTGTTTGGAAGAAAATTTGACTAAAGGCTGTTTCTCTTCAAAAGGAAATAAACCTAGTGATAAGCTAGAATGAATCTCTTCTGATTTGTATGGTTAAATGAACATACTGGTAAGAGATAGTTTTGAGTAATTTTATGACGTTCATAAATGATTAATCAAAATATTAATATATTTATTTGATGCACCGTAAGTCTTAATGAATTAAGTAATTCAAGATTTTTAAGACTTGAAACGGAAAAGCACCAAGAAAATATATTAAGTTACGGCAATTTGATTGTAGTAGCGAGCACCTCTGTAACGACCTGACCGGTCGTTTGCCTTTTTAGAACCCTGTTCTCCTAAATAAAACTCTCTGTGCTCGCTTTAACTAATTTATGACCTGCGAGGATAGTTGGTTCGGGATTTAGAAGAGTTTGGATTGAAATATGCACATTTGACTATTTAGGATTTTCTTAAAAGGCTAAGTTTGACTTTGGTCAATATTTTGGGCAAACGGCCCGGATTCATGTTTTGACGGTTCCGAAGGGTCCGCAGGAAAATATGGGACCTAGGCATATGCCCGAAATCGAATTCCGAGATCCTTAGCCCGAGTAATGAATTTTTATTAGAAATTATTAATCTAAAATATTAAGAATTTAGAGAAACTAATTAATGATTGATTTCATGGGTATCGGGCTCGTATGTTGGTTCTGAAGCCTAGTAAGGTCCGAAATATCATTTAAGACCTACCCGTAAAATTTGGCGTCAATCCGAGTAGTTTTAGGGCATTTTGGCTCGTTGGAGGAAAATTAAGAACTTAAAGTTCTTAAGTTTTATTCAATTGGTTTTAGGGGGTGATTCTTAGATTAGCGGTTTTTCGGGCATTCCAAAGGTTCAATTAGGTCCATCTCATAATTTCATACTTGTCGGTATGTTCGGGCGGAGCCCGGGAGCCCCGAGCGTCAATCAGACGAGGCTCGAGTGAAGTTGAAATTTTTGAGAAGTGTTGAAGCTGCTGCTTCTGTCATAACCACACATGCGGTTGGTGGACCGCAGGTGCGAGACCACAGATGCGGTCCATCTATTGCAGATGCGGCCCCAGGGAAGGCCAGGCCAAACCGTAGAATCGGTTCCGTAGAAACGACCCCAGGACCGCTGTCGCGACACCCTTTTTCTCGTGCAATCGGGTTTATGACATTTGGGAGGACAACTTATTCCTTTTGGGAATTGGGTTTGCATTTGAAGAGTCGCCACCTAATGATTAGGGTGCATTAGGACACCAAGGAGGTTTGATTTGAGCAACCAGAGATACGGTAAGGGCTTGAAATTATTCCAAGGAGAAGGTGTTAGGCGCCCCTCAGAATCCACTAGTGTGGTTTTCGGCCGGACTATTATTGTGAATTTACGTGCAAATAACATGTAGTCAAATAAAGCTTCAAATAAGAGGGGATTTTCACATGATGGTTTACAAATAAACAAAGTTGGAAAGAACTAAAAGAAAGATGATTTTTTCTTAAAAGAGGGAGTTGAAATTCTAAAAGAAACAAAGAAATAAAGAGAAAAGGGGTCCTAGATTTATTAACAATATGGATCACCCCACACAATGCCCGGTAATCACTACTCAATGAGGGGCTACACGTGTCCCACCCCGTTAAGGTATTAAAGCGCAGAATGGTCTCGATTACTTATTGCATGCTATTACTCGTCCCAATCCTATCAGTCCCGGAGGCACTTAGGACTATTAATCCTAAAGGGGAGGGATATTGGGCTTATTTGAAGTTTAAAAAAAGGTTAAAAATCTAAAGCGACATACAAAACACATATTGAACATTTAGGGGGGAGCATATAAACAAACAAAGACTCAATTATACCTCATTGCATAGAAAAAAAAGCATATAATTAGCATGACTTTCACATACTGGTTTAGGTCAGATTAAATACTAAACATGAGAGAGCTTAAAGGTTGAGGCAGACTGATTTATTACATAATTTAGATAGGAAGTCCGGCTCTGGCCTGCCTGCTGGTTGTAGTTATTAACAGAAACAGATTCAGTTTAATTATTACCCTATGGTTTGCCTAAGCGTTAAGCCGGGGTCCTATATGCATGATATCTACTAAATTCAGAAAAACAGTAAAGCTTGAAATAAATTGTTTGAGTGCATACTCGTTAAACTTGCTAAGTGAGGGAATCAGATTATTAAAGAGAGGCCAGATTTAAACGAAGTAATTATAAGTTATGCAACTGGTGGTAATGTCACGACCAGGATTTCCCAACATCGGGAGTCGTGATGGCGCCTATTGTTGGAGCTAGACAAGCCAAGCATTTAAACATATTCGAATAACAACACAACAATAATAAAATAACGAATCTTAAAATAAAAGCAGAAGTCTGTTAAAACATAATTAACTGAAAACCCAAAATGCGGAAGTTTAATATTTTTCTACCCAAGACTGGTGTTGCTATCTCACGAACTACTAGAGAGTGCTACAAACAAGTCTGAATAGAAATACATAAATGTCTGTATTGGTACAATGAGAACAAACTGAAAACATAGAAAGGGACTCCAGCCCGCGAACGCCAGCCAGGCTACCTCGTAAGTCCCTGGACTGAAGTCAGCTCCTGATCAATACACTACTGTTGTGGTCCAAAAGCTGCTCCTGGATCTGTGCAAAAAGATGCACAGAGTGTAGCATCAGCACAACCGACCCCATGTGCTGGTGAGTGCCTAGCCTAACCCCGGCGAAGTAGTGACGAGGCTAGACCAGACTACCAGATAAACCTGTGCAGATATATATACAAGTACAGGAAAATAATAGCGGAAAGTAACAATTATAACTGGGAGGGGAACATGCTTATGGGGTAGCAGATAAAATGGAATATTAAGAATAACAAGGAAACTACATCTGATTCCTTCTAACACAGAATAAGGGAAAACAAACTACTTTCACTTGTTTCAATTTCCTCTCGTTGCAGACGTGCAACTCAATCCCATTTCTCAAAATATCACGTGGTAGGCGTACCGCTCGATCCCACTTCATAACATCACGTGGTAGGCGTACCACTCGCTCCCATTTCATAATATCACGTGGTAGGCGTACCACTCGCTCCCATTTCATAATATCACGTGGTAGGCGTACCACTCGCTCCCATTTCATAATACCTCGTGGTCAACATGTCACACGATCCCATTTCATAATATATAAGTGGTCGGCGTGCCACAAGATCTCATTTCATAATATATAAGTGGTCGGCGTGTCACACGATCCCATTTCATAATATATAAGTGGTCGGCGTGTCACACGATCCCATTTCATAATATATAAGTGGTCGGCGTGCCACACGATCCCATTTCATGATATATAATATACAAAATAATCCCGGCAAGGGAAAAAGATAATATAATAAACTATCCCGGCAAGGGAGATCCAGCTATAACCAAACTTATTCAATTTCTACTTAACATATTTAAATCAATGCTCAGTATCAATAATTACCGGCGTGTTTAAAGATTTCCAACCAAGTCCTCATAAAAAAACAATTAAGAATTCGATAATTTAGCAATTCAGGACTCACGGTCATGCTCGGCACTAGTGTATAGATACTCGTCACCATGCCTATACACCATACTTGACAAATAGCAATTAGCAAATAAGACTCTACTCCTATTCCCTCAAGCCAAAGTTAGACCAAACACTTACCTTGGTCCAAAGAATAGCAATCAATCCTCAAATACCGTCTTTCCTCTACAATCCGACTCCGATACAATGATATCTAGGCATAATTAATTCAATAGTATCAATAAAAACTCAATGGCAACATCCCATAGCCTAGATATGAATTTCCTAGCNAATTTACTAGCATTCTTCCAAAATTACAAAAATTCGACACCGGGCCCACATGGTCCAAACACGAGGCTCGGACCAAAAGCCAATCACCCATAACCCCACGAGTTCAAATATATAATTTGTTTCAAGATTCGACCCCAAATTGAGGTTGAATCACCCAAAATTCTCAAAACTCTCAAAACTCTAGCTCTACCAAAAACCCCTAATTTCCACTTTGATTTCATGATTTAGGCTTAGAAACTTGCTAATTAATGAAGGAAAAGTGAAGGAAATGAGTGGGTAATTACTTACCCAAGTGGTCTTGAAGAATGGGGGCTTCAATAGCTTCCTAAAGCTTGGGGATAGAAGAGAGCTCGTGAGAAAAGTGAAGAAATCCCGAGTGTTCTGATTCTGGAAATTTAAAAATATAACTGGGCATTTTTACCCTACGTGATCGCGACTAAGAAGACGTGTTCGCGATGAAGAGAAACTGGGGGCATCGCATTCGCGATGGTGGGGCTGCGAACGCGTAGAGGAAAAGCTGAGGGGTCCAGAAATTGTACTACGCGAACGCGACATAGGGCTTGCGAACGCGATGAAGAGGGAACCAGGGCTACGCGAACGTGTGAAGTGGGCCTCGAACGCGTAAAATGGGAATACCAAAGCACTGCGAACGCGAGCCTGGGGGCGTGTTCGCGAAGAAAAAAATGCCTGAGTGAAAATTGCAGCAAAAATCTGATCTTTTTCCTAAGTTCAAAAACACCCCGAACCACCTCCAATTCACTCCCGAGCCCTCGGGGCTCCTAACCAAACACACACACTAACTCGACAACATCCTACGAACTTACTCGAGCGATCAAATCGCCAAATCCACATCAAAATCAATGAATCAAACCTCAAAATCATCATTTTTCATTCTAACTTCATAAACTTCAAACTTTAGCTATTTAGGTCCGAAACACGCCAAATGACGTCCGATTTCGACCAAACTTTACAGAAAGAGCTTAACACATATTTAAGACTTGTACCGGGCGTCGGAACAAAAATACGAGCCTGATACCATAGCCTTTTAATAAATTTTCATTTCCATTCTCCTTAATAATTTCTGAAAAATAATTTCCCAAAATATTTTTTTCCTCGGGTTCTAGACCTCAGATTTCAACTCCGGGCACATGCCCGAGTCCCATATTTTTCTACGGACCCTCCGGGACTGTCAAATCATGGGTCCGGGTCCGTTTACCAAAAATGTTGACCGAAGTCAACTTTAATCATTTTAAAGCCACATTTTAAAAAAAATCATAGAATTTAACATATACTCTTTCCGGCTACGCGCCCGGACAGTGAACGAAAATTGAGGAAACTAAAAGTGAGGTTTTCAAGGCCTCGGAAGCGCGAAAAAAGAGAGAAATCCGGTGATGACCCCTTTGGGTCGTCACAGGTAACTATTATCACTGGTTTTAAATCTATACTTAGTGAAGCGGATAAGATTCGATTAGGAATTCCTACAGGCATGCTTTCTATTGCGCTGCTGATTTTAAACTTTGTAGACATGGTATAAAAATGCAGAAGCCTTATAGACATGGTCTCTAAATGAATAAGACTGGTTTTAAACCTATAAACATGATATCTACTTGCATAATTTATTTAAGACCTATGAGCATGGTATCTAGGTGTAATTGAATATGCAGAATTGAATAATCATATAGGCATAATTTCTACATGAAGTCGAATATGCAGAATTCAGAATGGACCTATCGACAGGATTTCTATATGAATTTTGAATATATAGAATTCAGGACACCTATAAACATGATTTCTATATGCATTTGAATATGCAGAATTCAGAACACTTACAAACATGGTTCCTATATGAAAATTGGACATGCGGGAATACAGTAATCCTATAGTCATGATTTATGTATGAAAGTTGGAGATGCAGAATTCAGAATGACCTATAGACATTGTATCTATATGAAAATTGGAGATGCAGAATTCAGAATGACCTATAAGCATGATTTCTAGACGCATTTGAATATGCAAAATTCAAAATACCTATAGACATGTTATATACCCTTTGCATGCATAGTTACACACCCATTTTCACTAATCATCCCCAAGTATTCATTACAACTTATTACAAACCAGAATGAATAGAAATTACATAAGAAAAAAGTGAAAAAAAGTACAACCAAAGGAGAGCCTGATTCAGACTTCCTGTCTGAAATATGAGATAAACCAACTCAAAGACCACTGATCCAAAGCCTTTCTCCAATCTGAGTGTGTCAAAGTTTCCTAAGAGCCTCAATGGGACTCTATCACGACCCGGATTTTCCACCGTCGGGAGTCGTGATGGCTCATACTAATGAGAGCTAGGCAAGCCAAATTTAATTACTTTTTCATTAATAACATAATCCCTTTTAACAATTATAGGCAATATACAAAAGCAACGAAATTAAATAATAAGCGAAAATCTTAATATTGTAGAAAACTGAATAGAAATGTGAAAAATTCAACAAAAGCCTCTACCCAAGATTGGTGTCATAATACTCACGAACTGCTAAGAATACTAAATACAAACGTCTAAAAGAGAACATAAACGGTTTATCTCGAATACAATGAGATAACAGACAAAATAAAGGATAGAGGAGACGTCGGGCCTGCGGACGCCTGCAAGGCTACCTCGGGTCTCGCTGGACTGAAAGCCTACTCCCACACTACTGCTGCTGCTGTCCAAAACCTGGATCTGTGCAAAATAGCACAGAGTATAGTATCAGCACAACCGACCCCATGTGCTGGTAAGTGTCCAGCCTAACCCCGACGAAGTAGTGACAAGGCTAGACCGGACTACCACATAAACCTGTACAATTTCATATATCTGTAGCGGAATCGAAATACAAAAAAATAGAGAAACAATATGGGAGGGGGAGCATGCTGTGGGAACAACAATTTCCAAATAAGAGTCGTCCTGTAATGAAGGAAAACAACACACTCGATCATAAATACTGAAACAGAAATCAACAAGTGCACGGCATCACCCTTCGTGCTTTTACTCTCATACTCACCAAGCAATAATATGTGCACGGCATCGCCCTTCGTGATTTTACTCTCATTCCTCACATATATCAATAGAATCGGCATGAAATGGTACATCATGCGGCAGAGCATCACCCTTCGTGCTTTAACACTCCTTCCTCACAATAAGAAAATAATGCACGACATCACTCTTCGTGATTTACACTCTTTCCTTACTAATAACAAACAATGCACAGCATCACCCTTCGTGCTTTATCACTCTTCCTCACCCAAACAACATCCACAAATAAGGGGCAAGGAGATAAACAAATAATGACAGAAATCCCGGCAAAGGAATGTAATTAAATAGTTAAATCCTGGCAAGGAACAATATCAATAAGTTTCCATATCTTAGCAAGGGAGAAAAAATCAACAAAACAACAAAACGTCCCGGCAAGGGAATAAACCAATGCTCTTTCTCTTTCTTTCACTTTCATCTCACAGTTCACATTATCACTTGAGTCAATGCTCCAAAGATTTACTTATCTCATATACTTTCACAATTTGTATTTCAACTTGAGCCAACACTCCACGAAGTTTAAGATCACAGTCTCTTGCACATACTCTTTACAACATATAGAAGTCATCAATTAAGCATGGAAGTTATAACAAGAACCAAAATATTTGCCATATAAGGACTCACGGTTATGCTAGACACCAATGTATAGATACTCGCCACCATGCCTATACATCGTACTCGACAAATTACCACATAGAAAATAAGACTCAACTCCTATTCCCTCAAGCTAGGGTTAAACCAAACACTTACCTCGATGCCTTAAATTCTACTCAAACCTCAACTATAGCTTTACCCCTCGATTCCACCACAAATCCACTCGAATCTAGTCACAAGTTACTTAATTACATCAATAAACGCTAAATGAATCAATTTGAATGCATAAAAATAAATTTCCCAAAGTTTTGCCCAAAAAGTCCAAAAATGCCCCCGGGCCCACGTGGTCAAAACCCAAGGTTCGAACCAAAACCCAGTTACCCATTCCCCCACGAACCCAAATATATGATTTTTTTTTAAATCGGTCCTCAAATTGAGGTCCAAATCCCCAATTTTAGAAAAACCTAAGTTCTACCCAAAACCCCCAATTTCACCCATGGAAATCTTTGATTTTAAGTTGAAAACATGTTAAATGATGTTAATGATTGAAAAAAATGAGTAGAAACTAACTTACAATTGATTTGGAGAAGAAAGATTTCTTGGAAAATCGCCTATGGGTGTTTGAGTTTGAGAAAATATGAAAAATGAAGTTCAAAATCGGCTAAGTGTTAAAAATGCAGGTCCTAGATATGGGAAATGCGAACTTGGGTTCGCAATTGCAGATATGGGAATTGCGAGATTTAGTTCGCATTTGCTAACCCTACCCAAATCCCCGAACCTTCGCAATTATGGGAAATACTTCGCATTTGCGACAAAGAGATCGCATTTGCAATCCTAGGCACTGTGGAGGATACTTCGCATTTGCGAGCAACCCTTCGCATTTGCGAGCCAGGCTTCGAAAATGCGAAGCCTGCAGGTCTGAGCATACCAGCAACTTTCAAAGGTTAAAAAAGCACTCCGACACCCATTCAAAACTCACCCGAGCCCTCGAGGCTCCAAACCAAACATTCACACAACCTCAAAAACATCATACGGACTTACTCGCGCGATCAAATCGCCAAAATAACATCATATACATCGAATTAAGCCTTGAAATCCATGATTTCTTCCAAATTTCATAAAACATCAAATTTTCCATTGTAAGTCCAAAACACGTCAAACGACGTCCGTTTTCAACCAAACTTTACAGAAACATCTTAAAACATATATAAGACTTGTACTGGGCACCAGAACCAAAATACGGACCCGATACCATGGTATTCCAATAAAATTTCATTTCCATTTTCCTTAAAATTTCCAAAAAACAATTTTACTTAAAAATTCATTTCTCGGGCTTGGGACCTCGGAATTCGATTCCGGGCATACGCCCAATTCCCATATTTTCCTACGGATACTTCGGGACCTTCAAATGACGGGTCCGGATCCGTTCACCCAAAATGTTGACCGAAGTCAAATCTGTTCATTTTAATATCAAAATTTAGTATTTTCCCACAGAATTCATATTTAAGCTTTCTGGCTACGTGTCTGGACTGCACACGCAAATCGAGGCAATACTAAATGAGGTTTTTCAAGGCCTCAGAAGTACAGAATTGGTAGGAAAGCAGGTGATGACCTTTTGGGTCGTCACATTCTCCACCTCTAAAACAACCGTTCATCCTCGAACGGACAAAACAAAGTAGTACCTGAGTCGGGAAAAAGATGGGGATAACGACTCCGCATATCATACTTGGACTCCCAGGTCGATGCCTCAGGAGGCTGACCTCTCCACTGGACACGAACAGAGGGAAAAATCTTGGATCTCAACTGACAAACCTGTCGGTCTAGAATAGCTACCGGCTCCTCCTCATAAGACAAGTCCCCGTCCAACTGGACAGTGCTAAAATCTAACACGTGGGATGGATCATCGTGATACCTTCGAAGCATGGATACATGAAAAACTGGATGCACGACTGATAAGCTAGGCGGCAATGCCAGTCTATAAGCCACATATCCCACTCGATCAAGAATCTTAAACGGATCAATGAACCTAAGGCTAAGCTTGCCCTTCTTTTCAAATCTCATCACGCCCTTCATAGGCGACATTCAGAGAAATATCTGCTCACTAACCATGAAAACTACATCTCGAACCTTATGATTTGCATAGCTCTTTTGCCTGGACTGAGCTGAATGAAGCCTATCCTGAATGATCCTGACCTTGTCCAAGGCCTCATAAACCAAATCCGTACCTAACAATCGAGCCTCTCCCGGCTCAAACCATCCCGCCGGAGACCGACATCGCCTACCGTATAAAGCCTCATAAGGATCCATCTGGATGCTCGACTAGTAGCTATTTTTGTAGGCAAACTCCGCTAAAGGCAAGAATTGATCCCACGAACCCCCAAAGTCAATAACACAAGCTCGGAGCATATCCTCCAAAATCTGAATAGTCCGCTCGGACTACCCGTCCGTCTGGGAGTGAAATGATGTGCTCAACTCAACCCGTGTGCCCAACTCTCGTTGAACTGCTCTCCAGAAGTGCGAGGTAAACTGCGTACACCGGTCCAAAATGATAGATGCCGGCACGCCATGAAGGTGAACAATCTCCCGAATATAAATCTCAGCTAATCTCTCGGATGAATAGAAGACTTCCACAGGAATTAAATGCGCTAACTTGGTCGGCCTATCAACAATGACCCAAACTGCATCGAACTTCTTCCGAGTCAACGGAGTCCAGTAACGAGTCCATAGTGATCCGCTCCCACTTTTACTCGGGAAGCTCAATCCTTTGAAATACACCACCAGGCCTCTGATGCTTGTCACACCTCCTTTCGGCACTACCGCACCCCGCGAGGGGCGTGGTGGAAGGGAGTTTTTCCAATTAAAGGACAATCGAAACGGGATTCGTTTATTAAGAGATTCAGAGTCGCCACTTGGGAGATTTATGGTGTCCCAAGTCACCGGTTGAATCCCGAATCGAGGAAAGGTTTTGACTCTATTTAATAGTCCGCGAACCAGAAATCCGGATAAGGAATTCTGTTAACCCGGGAGAAGGTGTTAGGCATTCCCGAGTTCCGTGGTTCTAGCACGGTCGCTCAACTGTTATATTCAGCTAAATTATTTGATTTTTATATGCTTTAACCTATGTGCGAATTTTTGACTTTTAACTGTTTTAATATTATCACTATTATTTTTAACAGAGAGTTGCAACGTCGTGAAAATGTGTTTCGGACCATACCGTACCAGTATGCCTATGGCTTTTAACACACTTAGATTCCGTTGAGACTTGGATTTGGGTTACATAAATGTACACCCGAGTTTAGGGAAATAATTTATTTAAAAGCGCGCCTAAAGTGACT
>MU678636.1:14390-37875 GCA_026770625.1 Nicotiana glauca
CCCGTAGAATGGAGGTGTTACTTTTTAAGTGTTGCAGTCGGGAGCCCGCCCGTAGAATGGAGGTGTTACTTTTCAGTTGAAGAATTCGGGAGCCCGCCCGTAGAACGGAGGTGTTGATTTTTAAGTTGAAGAATTCGGGAGCCCGCCCGTAGAACGGAGGTGTTACTTTTTAAGTGTTGCATTCAGGAGCCCGCTCGTAGAACGGAGGTGTTACTTTTTAGTTGTTGCAGTCGGGAGCCCGCCCGTAGAATGGAGGTGTTACTTTTTAAGTGTTGTAGTCGGGAGCCCGCCCGTAGAATGGAGGTGTTACTTTTCAGTTGAAGAATTCGGGAGCCCGCCCGTAGAACAGAGGTGTTGATTTTTAAGTTGAAGAATTCGGGAGCCCGCCCGTAGAACGGAGGTGTTACTTTTTAGTTGTTGCATTCGGGAGCCCGCCCGTAGAACGGAGGTGTTACTTTTTAGTTGTTGCATTCGGGAGCCCGCCCGTAGAACGGAGGTGTGACTTTTCAAGTTTGAAGATTGAAGTCGGGAGCCTGCCCGTATAACAGAGGAATACATTTCAAGTTGAAATCAGTAAAGCGGAGGATTACAGCAAGATCCACAGCATAAGTTCAAGTTCGGCAATCAAGAAAGGCCGACAATGTCAAGACAAAAATAAAGAAACATCAAATGAAGCAAGCCGATAAGAAAACAAGGCGATAAGAACAAGCCTGAAAATTTAGATAAAGGTTTTTCATAGACTAGTTTAGTGTAGCTTCTTATTTCGTTTTAGCCTGGTGTAATAAGAAGGTCAGTAAGCAGTAGCAGCAACAGCAATAACAGTGACAGCAATATCACAGCTTCATGGTAGTCACAACTACCAAAACTTCCTGAACTACATTGACCTGATTCCTTTTTAGCCAAGGATATGTAGGAAACCTTTTGAAGCAGAGGTTCGGTCAAATCTTTCAAAAAAATGCTTTACACGGAGTACTCAAACGGGCAAAAATCGCTCGTATTCGCTCACTTTATCTTTGCACGAAAACTCTTCGTATTTACGGACAAAGAGGGGCAGCTGTGAGCATGTGATTTTTTCCCTATATGAGAATTACTCCCAAAAATTCAAAATAATATAGTTTTGTGTCGTTTGCAATTGTCGTGAATTTTGTGTTATTTCCCTTTTATTGTTTGCATTTCTCTGTGCATGTTTGTTTGTTTAAATTAATGAAAAACACAAAAATATGTTGCATTTGCATCATTGGGATTTAATTTACAATTAAGAGTAATTAAGTTTGTTTCACAAAATGAAAATCACAAAAATATGTATTTTATTCTATTTGCTGTCATTGTATAATTTTATTTTAATTAAATGTGTTAATTGGCGTGTTAATTGTTGTTAAGTATTAATTAATATCTGTCTAGTTTTATTTTTGATTTTATAAATTAATTAGGAATTTTATTTAATTATAAAGAAGGAAAAGAAACGAGTTGAAAATTGAAGGGAAATTCGGATTTGGGCTTAAATTTGAGACCAAGAATCAGGCCCAATTCATTTCATGACCCAGTCCAATCTCTTGATCCCTCAGACCTCACCAAACGACGTCGTATTGACACCTCAAATCAGAGCCGTCGATCAAGCTAATCGAACGGTCCAGTACAACTCCCGTCTAAGGCCAAACGACGACGTTTCAGGAGCTTTGATCGGGGCCATTCATCTCATTCAATCCAACGGCCTCAATCACTCCTTCATACCCGACCCATTTCACCGCAAGACCGACCCAGTCTCACAGCTGAGCCAAACGACGTCGTCCCCTTAAGTGAAAAGATCAAGGCCGTTGATCATCAATGATCCAACGGCCAAGATCAAATCACCCCCTCCCCTATATAAGCTTAATCTCTACCCAGCCCCCCAATCTAAACACCCCCTCCCTTCCCTGTTCATCATCATCTCTATCAGAGACGATCCCCCTCCCAAACCCTAGCCACCTTAAGACCCCTCCGCCTAAAACCCGGCGGCAACAATGCCGCCGGTCACCAAATTAACACCCTAAGGCCTTCTAACCACCCCCAATCCGATTCCACCACCCATTTGGTTCGAATCTTCCTGGAACTTCTCGAATCTTCGTTTGAAGATTCGAACCAAACATGAACCAACCCCAACCGGCCCCAAACTTACACCAGACGTTCCCCTGACCTCCCTCGTTACCAAACCACTCTTGGTTTGGTTCGAATCTAGCTAGAATCGTTCGAGCCTCAAATCAGACCCCAAGAACCCTAGAAATTCCAAACTGGGAATCCGTCCAAATTGATGAGGTTTTGGGTGTCCAATTGACCTTAGCCGAAGTGTTCTTAGTTGAGAACACTCAGTTAAGTTCAGTTTGACCCCAAAAATCCAGTCTGAGTTCGAACCTGGGTTCGTCTGTTCCCAAATTCATCTCTGAGGTATTTTCTCTCTTTTATTTTAGTTTATTTTTACTCATTTATGTTGTTATAGTGGTTTTATTTTTCTTTCTGTTCATTGTTCTTCTTCTTCCCAAAATAGACCTTTTTATTTGGTCGAATTTTTCTTCTGTTTATTGTTAGGTATATGTTGTAAATTACATAATCAATGTGAGTAGATTCGTCGATTAATTAATTTCCTTATAACTCACTGTTTCTGTCACATGCCACTCGAATCACCCGTGATCTTTTTCTGATATGTTTATCGATAATTGTTGTATAATATGGCTTGAATAGTCGATAGAATACATGTCGTCAATTAGTTCTTCAGGTTTGATTGATAGAATAGCATGACCATAGGGTATATTTTCTCCCAGTAGGTTATCCGTTTGGTTTCTTTCTGTGTTTAATTTTGTGTTTTAAGCCTAATAATTTCTTGGACGTCTATTTGATATTCAGTTTTGCTCACATTATCAATGCCTTTTGTTTGGTGCCATGACTGCTTGAATTGGATTGTCTTCATTTTCTAAGAGTTTGATTATCTCTCAACGATTCTGTTTTGTTTGTTTGAACTGATAACAATAGTTTGGAATCAGGACTTCAATAGTTAAGGATTTGAGTCAGAATTTGAATTTAAACTATGATCTGAATATGATGAATCCTTGAATATTTGTCTGATATGAATTGAACTTAAGTTAACTTCAGCCTTGTTTAATTAGTGGTTAGATTTCTTAACTAGGATTTGGTTATAGCTTATTAGGATAATATTAACAAGGAATTTTTAGGGGGTAATTAACAGAACTAGAGGTTCAACTTAGGGGCTGCTAACAAAGATAATAGGGCACTACTGTAACAGCATTAAGTTTAAGTGGTGAATTAAAAATGAAAAGTTGGATAATAATGGGAAGGACACTAACTAAATACCCACTGAGAGTGCTTGAAAATCAGGATAAAATGAGGACATACATTCAAAAAAAAAGAATACAGATACACAGGCACTGAAAATACATAGACATACATTGAGAGAAAAAGAAGGAAATAACAGAGATAATTGAAGAAAGGTTGAAAAGACATAGGATACAAAGGTTTGGAAAATCTGAAAGTTTCCTCAAAGCAAATTCTGTCCTAATAGATACAAAATTCGAAAATTTATCACTTCAAAAACTCAAAAACATTAGAGTTAGTAGAAATCCAGAGTGATACTGTTTTATTGATCATTTTGAAGGTTGTGTATTGATTTTGATTCAGATCAAGTACTTGAAATTCTGTAAAATTGCATTGGACAATCGAGTGTGTTTTCTTCTGGTTCTAAATCTCTTGCTGTCGTTTAAGCTTGGGTGTTGTGAGGCTGTGTTTGGGTTGAGATAGCCTTTTGCTGTTGTTGCGTGAATTGCTATTGATTTCTCATTTTTCCTTTCTATTTATCCAGGTACATATCTCTGAATCATTCCAATGTAAATTGAATGGAGGTTATAAATGGAGATGCTTCTCAACATTATAGGCGAAAAATAATTCTGTTATTTCCATAAATAGTTGTTAAAATTAGTCAGTTAGTTTTCGTTTGGTATTATATAGGTACTGAAGGATATAATATTTGTTTAAATCATATATTTGTAATATTAGGACTGTTGCCAAATTGATTCGAACTAGTTAGTTTTATTAAATTTGTATTGGACTGTTAAAGCTAATCTGAACTTTTCTTCTTTCTCTTTGAATTTTGGCACATTCAGTAAGTAAAAAATTGGTGTGAAATGCATAAGGTATCTCGCTATGTCAATCAAATTTCAAAAGCTTGAATGTAGGAGTGTAATTTAGACAGCTGAAATTAAAGTGTTATAAGTTTTGTTAAGTTAAGTAATAGTTGATCCCTGTGTTAAGTCACAAATATGTCCGAGTAGAAAGGTAGATTGACATTAATACCAAGCCATTGGACTAAACAGATTTTCTAATTCATAATAATGATCTTAGGCTAATAGATAGAATATCTCATTAATAAATCACTTGCTATCAGCAAAGGATAACTATTTTGAAATAAATTTAGTCCATGTTATTCGTTGTTCTTAGTCTGTATATTAGGTAATTAGGGGATGTTTGAAACAATATATTAGTTATCTACAATGCTGGATTATCAAAATTGTGAAAGTTAAAGTAACGAACCTAGTTTACATTTGATAATAAGTGCATAGGCTATTATGGGTTCAAACGTCCAATTCATGGACAAATGAAACCTGAAGTTTGCTTTGCCTCTTGTTGAAGAGTTTTGCTCCATTCATCCAACCAATGGGCGAAATCTCTCTAGGCCCAAAGTCACTATAAATCATCTTTTATGCTTAAATTATATTAGGAATATGGAAATTAAATCATAAATATAAAATTGGGTTCTGAATTAGGTAGCAGGTTCAAGCTAAAAGGTCTTTCTTTTTGTTTGAATCCGGACTTGAATTCAAGATCCGAGTTTATATTAGTGGATTAGTTAACCTTTAGAGACAAAAAATAGAAAACTTAGCTACTTTAGTTTGGCCTTTAATAAAGTAAAAACGAGACGAGCCTCGCCCAAACCAAATACATAGTTGCTTGGCCCTCATTAAATATATAAAAATACTTAGATTTCGGGATGAGCCGTCTAGCGAATTTCACGGCCTCCCCCAAAATAATAATGCTTTAGTCCCTTTAGGCGCGTATTAATAATTTTACCTTCTTAAACTCGGGTGCATATTTATGTGACCCAAATCCAAATTTCAATGGAGTCGAAATATGTCAATAACCACGGGTACATTGATGTGACGTGGTTTAAGATGTGTTTTCACGACGTTGCAATTCTTATAAAATAATAATAATAATATTAAAAGCGGTAAAAGGTTAAAATTTACACATAGTTTAAGTATGTTATAAAATCAGATAATTAACCCGAATACAACAGTTAAGCGGCCGTGCTAGAATCACGGAACTCGGGAATGCCTAACACCTTCTCCCGAGTTAACAGAATTCCTTATCCGGATTTCTGGTTTGTAGACTGTAATATAGAGTCAACTTTTTCCTCGATTCGGGATTCAAACCGGTGACTTGAGACACCATAAAATCTCTCAAGTGGCGACTCTGAATCTCTTAATTAAATTATCCCGTTTCGATTGTCACTTCAAGTTGGAAATAACTCCCTTTATAATACCTTGCGAGTGTAAGTGAAAAAGGAGGTGTGATACCAAGTTGGATACAACAACCTCCTTCTCAGCAGCAAGCCGATCCATGTTTTCCTTCCACTAGTTGCAGTCAGCCTTAACTTGATCGACCTCCCCTCATAGCTGCCCGATCATATCCAATTTTTGTTGTAGCTGAGACACTGAAGTGCTAGCCTCCACAATTGGGTCAAACAGACTATACTCTTGCAAAATGATAGTTACCTGCTTGTCTAGATCGGCCTCATTCTGATGAGCTTTGGCCAAATCTACCCGAAGGTCCTTGAGCTCCTCCTCCTTTTAGCTACAAAGGAGCCACAGAGCTTTCCCTTCATCCGAGGATCTCTTGAGCTCGGCCTCACATTGGCTCAGCTCGACCCTAAACTTGGTAATGGCATACACAGAAAAAAGAGATGTTAGTTAGAGTAAAAGGAAAAGAAAAAATTTGCAACAATAAGAACTAATGCTTACCCGAGAGAAGAGACGATGAGCCTTTTCAAAGAGGGTAGATTCATCATTGAGGTCAGTAGCATCATCGACCCCACTAAAGCAATCCCGAAAAGGATATTCTTCACTGAGGACTCTGCTCGTTTCAGGCGTTTGTCACTTGGTCTTCCTTTATTGCCTCCTCATAATAAGATGGTAGAGGAGGGGAGTGACCTATTGTCATGGCTCCGAGCAAGTCGCTCGGGGCGCTCTGTTGAGCCTCGGGTGTCTCGGTACTTGCCCCCTTTGGTGTACTTGTTGAAGAAGGGGGAATAATCTCGATCTCGAGTGATTTGGGGGCTTTGCCCGCATTTTTCTTCGAAGACTCCTCTTCACGAGGCAGGGTTTTCGGTTGGGAGGACTTGACGACCTCAACTGGCTTCCTGGTTCAGGTCACCAACGCCGACTTTTTGCCCTCATCCTCTTCTTTGTCATTCAGTTGGTGGATGGAGTCTATGTCCACTTGAATGAGTTTTCTCCTCTGCCTTCAAGTAGGGACTCTCTTATCCTGGGAGTCTTCAGGTTTTGAAGCCCTTTTCCTCTTGTTATCATTCCTCGATTTTGGAATCGGGGACTCAGTCTCTCCCTCGGGCGGGGCTGGCCTCATTTCGGAGACATCTCCAATGCCTGCATAATGAAAAATAGGTATAAATGAGATAACATCTCCAATAAAAGGGAAAGCATCAAAAACCTGGGAGAAGAACTAATCGTGGTGCTTGGCTTTCCATTTTCCCCTCGACAAGTCACGCCATTTGCGCTCATCATACGAGGAAGTCGCAGCCAGTTTACGGACCCAGTCTTCGTGATCAAGGATCACATGGGGCATCCAAGAAACAATTGCAAAAAAGGTAAAGGCATTACAAAAGTCGGAAATCGAATATAAGAAGATACTGGGAAAATGACTTCACTTACGATTGAGGTTCCATTTCTCTAGGAACGACAATTTTCCCTCGGGGATGACGTTCGAGGTCCTTACTTGGACGAACCGACTCATCCATCATCGGTCCTTATCCTCATCATTGCTAGCAAAGAAGGTGATTGAGGGTGAACTCTAGTTCCTCGGCCTTGCTAGAGAAGTAGCAAAGCATGATCACTATACGCCAGAAAGAGGGGTGGATTTGGTCGAGCATGACTTGATATCTTTTGCAGAAGTCAATCACAATAGGATCGAGGGGACCCCAATGTGACAGGGTAAGTGTAAACACTTAAGAACCCCTCCAGATGAGTGGTAATTCTCTCCTCGGGGTCGGGGATCTGTACCACAACATCGTCCCCCCATCCATAGTCTTTCTTCACGGCCTTGAGATGCTTCTTCGTTATCGACTGATATATCGGGATACATGCTCACATCGGCCAGGGATGTAGGGGGATTTTCAATGTTGAAGTCTTTCTTTATAACACAAGGTCCAGGAATAATCTCGTGAAGGGCCGGCGCCACAAGTTTGACCAGCCGGGAAGTGGAGGAGGAAGCTTTCTCTTTTTGAGGAACAGTTTTATAAGTTTTCATCATTGATTCAAAGATATGGAGATAGGAGGAGTTTTATATTTTCTCGCAGTAAAAGAACGAGAGTAACAAGTAATGAGAGAGAAAAGATGAAGAGAGGGAGATGTAAAAAGAGTTTAGAGATGGAATAATGTAAAACTTTTCCAAATTTGAACCTTGTATTTATAGGCAAGCGGCGATGTTTCAACGACGCTAATGGCTGACCACCACTGACCAAGCAATTAATGTTTTGGGGAAGCGAATAGATGGGACGTTTCGGTCACCTCAAGCGCCAACATCAGGGGAATGACGTCATCATCAAGGACTCTGTAAAAATCGAGGCTCAAGTCATTTCTTATCATTTTATTCTAAGAAACGCAGGACTAACTGTATACGATCAAAATCATATGCCCCCGATTTTATAGGCTCGAGAGGTCACATCGAGAACAGTTTCAATATAGAACGAGCTCGAGCTCGAAGGTAGAATATAAGGTTCGAAGATATAAGTGCTTGAGGAACATCGAAGCCACGTATGACCACCCCGAGATGATGCTGTTATGGATTTGTAATAGAAAGAGCAAGATTCCCGCCACGTCCCCAAGATCATGGTGTAAATTCCTGAATAGATTTGTACGAGTTAGTACGAATCCGTACTAGGCGGTTAGACAGCTGTCCCAATAAGATTTCTTACTGTAAATGAAAATGTACCATATTTAGGGTTCCCCTATTATATAAAGGGGACCCCAATCATTTATAATCATCATCAATCACTTGGCAAAGAATATACTCTCTTACTTTTTTCTCATATTTTATCAGAATTGTCTTTTAATTTTATTGTCTTTATTTTACCGTTCTTGTTGACCAACCTCGAGGCCATTTCAACTCGAGGTCGAGACTTGCTTAAACAATGATTTGATTCAAATTATCACCTTAACTTATACGTATGATTTCTTGGTTATTAATTAGTATTTAACTAAATCATATATCTTTAAAACCACAAATAAGTTTAATTGTTACTCATATTTTCGAGGTAAACAATGAAGTATCTAAAAGAATTGGATTCTATCTCCTCTCGTTCAACCAAATTTGAATACGTAATACATATTTGAAAGGTTAAATTGGTTAATTGTTGAAAGGCTCAAAAGTCGAATCCAAATCTTGGGGGTTGAAATAGGAGTTCAGAACCTAAATATGGTTCTTTTGGACTCAAAACACCTTTTTAAGTGTAAAAAAGAAGAAGTTACGTTTCTATATAAAACGTGGTTCCTAACCGTGTTTTATATAAAACGCTCTAATAGACCTCGTTTTATACAGTAACTGATAAGACTGGTATATAAAATGCGGTCCATTACCGTGCTTTTTATAAAATGTGATAATGAACCGCATTTTAATATACATAAATAATAGAACCCTTCCATTTCCCCACGTTTCTGCCCAGATCACCATCCCATTCCCCTTCTTTTAAAAAAAACAGCGGTCCCCCCTCCATTAACATCCAAAAAAAGCTCGTGTAGACCTCACCCATCCCGTAAAAACTAGATATTGTTGGTCTCATATCCTAGACAGGCCTTCTATTATTGCGGGTTGCTTGTTTCGGAGTCAAATTTTTAAATCTTCAACTTTCCAAAAAACATAATTCGAGGTATTCCGATTTAGTTTATGTCCAAACTCGTATCAATAACGCATATTAGTTATTTTGAATGTGTTGTATGTTATTTTCTTTTCTTTTTTGCGATTAAATTGGTATGTTATTTTTATCTGGACCAAGATATTAATGTTGTAAAAAATATATAAAAATTGTGAAATTATTATTATTTGTTAATAAATTACTATTACTGTTTATATGTACTTTTGTGATTATAATGTATTTGTTGTGTTTTATCTGGTTTAAATTATTTATTTGCTTAAAGACTAGCAATATAGTGCCTTTCAGGGTAGTAAAATATAATGCCTTTTAGTGTAGTAAAATGTAATGTCTTTTACCGTAGTATAATGTAGTGCCTTTTAGCGTAGTTTTCATGTAGTTTAAGTATCTCTTATACTAAAAAATAAGTCAAAATAACTGATAGATAAAACACAAGCTTTGTCCAATTATAGTCAATATATATTTGGTGCTACTGGGCCGCAAATATCGAGCCTGGAACCCATATATGAATCTTTAATAATTAAATATTGTATAATTTTAAAAATTAATTATTTAAGTTACAAACAAATATATAAAATTATAAAACTAACATGTAAAATAATAAAACTAACAAGTAGAATAAATTGGTGCTACTGGGCTCCAAATATAGAGCCTGGAAGCCATATATGAATATTTAATTATAAAAATTAATTATTTAATTTATAAACCAACTGTGATGACCCAAAAGGTCATCACTTATTTTTAAAATGAATTCTACATTTCAAGGCCTTAAATCTTTCAGTTTCACCTCGATTTGTGTGTGTAATCCGGGCACGTAGCCAGAAAGTTATTATGTGAAAATCTATGAAAAATATTGAAATTTTGACTTAAAATGCATTTAAGTTGACTTCGGTTAATATTTTGGGTAAACGGACCTAGACCTGTGATTTGATAGTCCCGGAGGATCCGTGAAAAAATATGAGACTTGGGCGTATGCCCGGAATCAAATTCCGAGGTCCCAAGCTCGAGAAATGAATTTTTAAAGAAAATTATTTTCTGGAAATTTCTATGAGTTTTGGAAGTGAAATGCATTTAGAATTTGATGTTATCGGGCCCGTATTCTGGTTCCGGAGCCCAGTACAGGTCTTACATGTGAAATTAGATGAGTCTGTGAAATTTGGTATGAAACGGAAGTCGTTTGAGGTGATTAAGAACTGTAGTTGTGAAAATTCCTACTTTGAAAGTTTTGAGATTTTTCTTAGATTTCTATACTAAATTCGCTGTTTAAGAGGTTAGTTTGGAAATTTGATCGCACGGATAAATTAATATGATGTTTTTGAGTTAGTACGTATGTTTGGTTTGGAGCCTCGAGGGCTCGGGTGAGTTTCGAATGGGTTTCGAAAAGTTTTGAACTCATAAAACTGCAGCTTTTTGGCTATTCAGGCCCAGAGATTTTGTTCTTCGCGTTCACGTAGACCCACTCGCGAACGCGTAAGGCAAATCTCCAAGGGGCCAAATTTCTTCTTCGCGAAAGAGAAGCATGTGATGCGAACGAGAGGCTGAGGGGGGAATACCCTTCGCGAACGCGTCCAAGCACTCGCGAACGCGCAAGGTTAAAGGCCTGGGGTAGGGGTTCACATTTTGTTCTACGTGAATGCGAAGGCTTCAAAGCTCCACGACGTGAGTCCAATGTCGCGAACGCGAATGTCACTGAGGCCTAACTCATCGCGAACGCGGCAAGCCTATCGCGAACACGATGAAGGCTTGTCCAGTGATTTTAAAATAGAACCAAAATGGGACTTAATCAAAATTTCATGACTTCTTCCTCCAAACTCCAAATTGGGCGATTTTTGAAAGGGTATTTCACTACCAATTCATAGGTATGTAATCTTAGACTCATTATATACTCTGTAGGTGTCCGCATGCCCGGAGTTCTCTTCTATCTTATTATATACTCTGTTTTCATTTGATTTCGAAATAGATTGTATTTCTTTTAGACATTTGTTGTAGTAATCATAGATAGTCCGTGATATTGTGACACCAGATTCTGGGTAGAGACGTATGTTGGCATTGTCGTACTGGTTTTGGTTATTTTACTAGACTAAGTCTTTCGCTTGATTTTATTTATCATTAATATTTCAATATTGATTACCTGTTAATTCAAATTGTTAAAAAGAGCTAAAATGAAAGAGTTAGTGATTCTTTCTTTTGCGGCTTGCCTAGTTTCTACGAGTAGGCGCCATCACGACTCCCGAGGGTAGGAAATTCGGGTTGTGACAAGTTGGAATCAAAGCTCTAGGTTACATAGGTCTCGCAATTCACCGAAAAGCTTAGTAGAGTCTAAGAGATTGGTATGGAGACGTCTGTATTTATCCCCCCCAGAGGCTACAGAGTTAGGTAAAACTTCATATTTATTCTTTCTTGTCATACGGTTTGGTTTCTCAATGATAATTGAATTTCTACTATGTTCTTTTGCAGATGGAGAGAACACGTGCTTCCTCATCCACCGATCAGTAGCCCGAGCCCCCGGCAGCAACTCCCACGAGGGGCAGAGGGCGATGCCGAGGCCGTGCTAGAGGTCGAGGCAGGGGCAGAGCTTAGCCCAGAGCAGCAACACCAATGGCGGACCCTCAGGTTGACTTTGATGATGAGGTTCCGGCCCAGACAGTTTCGGTAGGCCCAGCTCAGGTCCTAAAGGGGTTTATTGCTACCCCAGTACTCCAGGATGCTCTGGTCCATCTAGTGGGCCTTATGGAGAGTGTCACCGGGGCAGGCTTGCTTCCTGTAGCACCAGCCGTCTCTCAGGATGGAGGAGGAGCCCAGACTCCTACTACTCACACTCCGAAGAAGATGGCTCCCAGATTCAGACTCCAGCAGCTCAGCCAGTTGGAGCAGTTCAGTTGGGTATGGTAGCCCAGACCGGTGATGGAGCAGTTATGTCTGCCGATGCTTTGTGGAGATTGGACAGGTTCACCAAGCTCTTCACTATGACTTTCAGTGGTGCATCTTCTGAGGATCCCCAGGATTATCTAGACAACTATCATGAGGTTCTCAGGAACATAGGGATAGTGGAGACCAAAGGGGTCGATTTTGCTACTTTTCTCTTATTTGGATCTTCCAAGACTTGGTGGAGAGATTATTGCTTGGCTAGACCAGCCGGATCACCAGCATTGACTTGGGAGTAGTTTACTCAGCTATTTCTGGAGAAGTTTCTCCCCATCACTCAAAGAGAGGCTTATCGAAGGCAGTTTGAGTGTCTCCATCAGGGTTCTATGATCGTTACTCAGTATGAGACCAGATTCATCAACTTGACTCGTCATGCTCTTGTCATACTTTCCTCTGAGAGGGAGGGGTGAAGAGGTTCATTAAGGGACTTATCCAGCTTATTCGACTTCAGATGGCTAGGGAGACAGGGAGTGAGATTTCGTTTCAGGAGGCGGCCAATGTGGCAAGGAGAGTGGAGATGGTTCTGTCGTAGGGAGGTGGTCATGGGCCGGACAAGAGGCCTCATCATTCAGGCAGATTTAGTGGTGCCTCATTTGGAGGCAGGTATTCGTATGGTAGGGGCTATTCTCCTAAGCCCTTTCAGTCAGCACTTCAGGTTTCTCACGGTGCTCCAGGTGGTCGTGGTTCTCATATGCAGTATTCTGATCAGCAGTCCTACAGTACACCACCGTTCCAGAGTTTTTAGGGTGGTCATTCAGGTCGCCAGAGTCAGTCTCACTTTCCTCAGCCGCAACACTCAGGTGGATACTATGAGTGTGGTGAGTATGGTCATATCCGGAGGGCTTGTCCGAGATTGGTGGGTACTCAGTCGCAGCAATAGGGTTCCCGTGCTATGGTTCAGGCACCAGGTATTCCACCGCCCGCTCCGCCAGCTAGGGGTGGGGGTAGAGGTGCTAGAGGTGGAGTGGAGCTCAGGCCGCTAGAGGTAGAGGCCAGCCAGAAGCAGGCCATCCCAAAGATGTAGTCCAGGGTGGTGGGGCCCAGCCCCGATGTTATGCTCTTCTAGCCAGGCCTGAGGTTGAGGCTTCTGATGCACTTATCACAGGTACTATTCTAGTTTGTGGCAGAGATGCTTCAGTTTTATTTGATCCAGGGTCTACCTACTCCTATGTGTCATCTTATTTTATACCGTATTTGGTTATGCCTAGTGATTCCTTGAGTGCCCTTGTATATGTGTTTACACCGGTGGGTGATTTTATTATGGTATATCGAGTCCATCGTTCTTGTATTGTGGTGATTGGGGGTCTTGAGACTCGTGTAGATTTGTTGCTTCTGGACATGGTTGATTTCGATATTATATTGGGGATGGACTGGTTATCACCTTACCACTCTATCTTAGACTGTCATGCCAAGACTGTGACCTTAGCCCTGTCGGGTTTACCTTATTTAGAATGGAGAGGGACTCCAGGTCATTCTACCTGCAGTGTTATCTCGTATGTGAAGGCTCGACGTATGGTCGAGAAGAGGTGATTGGCCTATTTGGCTTATGTTCGCGATTCTAGTGCTGAGGTCCCTTCTATTGATTATGTGCCCGTTGTTCGGGAGTTTCAACAAGGTTACAATCAATAATAAGTATTCGCTGCCAAGGATTGATGATTTGTTTGATCAGCTTCAGGGTGCCAAGATATTTTAGAAGATTGACTTGAGATCTGGATGCCATCAATTAAGGATTAGGGCATCCGATGTCCTAAGACAGCTTTCCGCACTCGGTACGGGCATTATGAGTTCTTGGTGATGTCATTTGGGTTGACAAATGCCCCAACAACTTTTATGGATTTGATGAACCGAGTGTTCAGGCTTTACTTAGATTCGTTCGTGATAGTCTTCATTGATGATATTTTGATATATTCCCGCAGCCCGGAGGAGCACGAGCAACATCTCAGAGTGGTTCTTCAGACTTTGAGGGATAGTCAGTTGTATGATAAGTTTTCGAAGTGTGAGTTCTAGTTGAGTTCAGTTGCATTCCTTGGTCATGTTGTATCAGCAGAGGGTATTCGAGTTGATTCGAAGAAGATTAAGGCAATCAAGAACTGGCCTAGACCAGCATCAGCTACAGAGATCCGAAGTTTCTTGGGTTTGGCAGGCTACTATCGTCGGTTTGTGGAGGGGTTTTCATCTATCGCAGCCCCGATGACTAGGTTGACCCAGAAGGGTGCCCAGTTCAGATGGTCGGATAAGTATGAGGCAAGCTTTCAGAAGCTTAAGACATCTCTGACTTCGGCACCAATGTTGGTTTTGCCCACAGGTTCGGGGCCATATACAGTTTATTGTGATGCATCTCGTATTGGGCTTGGTGCGGTGTTGATGCAGGATGACAAGGTCATTGCTTATGCTTCACGGCAGTTGAAGATTCATGAGAATAACTATCTGGTTCATGATTTGGAGTTAGCATCCATTGTTCACGCGTTAAAGATTTAGAGGCATTATCTGTATGGCGTGGCATGTGAGGTGTCCACGGTCACAAGAGTCTGCAGTATTTGTTCAAGTAGAAGGATTTGAATTTGAGGTAGAAAAGGTGGTTGGAGCTATTAAAGGACTATGATATCACCATCTTATATCATCCGGGAAAGGTCAATATGGTGGTCAATGCTTTGAGTAGGAAGTCAGCCAGTATGGGCAGTCTTGCTTATATTCTGGTCGGTAAGAGATCGCTTGCTTTGGATGTTCAGGCTTTGGCCAATCAGTTCGTGAGGCTGGATGTTTCTGACCCTAGTTGTGTGTTAGCTTGCATGGTCACTCGTTCTTCTTTATTGGAGCGTATACGTGATCGACAGTATGATGATCCCCATTTGTGTGTCCTTAGAGACACGGTGCAGCACGGAGATGCCAGCAGGTTACCTTAGGTGATAATGGAGTTTTGAGATTACAGGGTCGAGATTGTGTCCCTAATGTGGATAGACTTCGAGAGTTATTTTAGAAGAGGCCCATAGCTCCTGCTACTCTATTCACCCGGGCGCCGCAAAGATGTATCAGGATTTGCGGCAACATTATTGGTGGCGGAGAATGAATAAGGATATCGTGGCATATGTGGCTCGGTGTTTGAATTGTCAGCAGGTTAAGTATGAGCATCAGAGACCTGGTGGTTTGTTCTAGAAGATTGAGATTCCTGAGTGGAAGTGGGAGCGGATCACTATGGACTTCGTTGTTGGACTCCCACAGACTCAGAGGAAGTTCGATGTAGTGTGGGTTATTGTTGATAGGTTGACCAAGTCAGCGCATTTCATTCATGTGACAGTCTCCTATTCTTCCTAGAGGTTATCTGAGATCTACCCTTTCAAAATTAGTGTCCATTCATATGGCAACCTAATTATAAGAAGATGCTCTAAAAAAATACGTAAATTTATATAATCCATTATTAGAATTTTGCTAAAAAAATAAAGGATAATCATGGATGACACAAGCAGCCCTTAGAAGAAAACATTAAAGATACAGGAAGTCAAGAAAGCAATTTTGCATGCACAATGCTATGAGAATTTTCTAAAGCAGAAGAAAAGTGGATAAAGTTCTTTGGCTTTCAAATTTTCCAACCGACGCATAAGTAGGGGTGCACAAACGAAACTGACAAATTGCACCAATCCGATAATTCGAGTCAAATTGAGAAAAAAATTCGATTATGATTTAGTTTGATTTGGTTTAGTGTTGGGAAAAAAAATCCGACCATAATTGGTTTGGTTCGGTTTTAACTAAAGAAAGTCAAGCCGAAACCAAACCAACCCGACATTACATATATAGAAATTTTAGATATATTTAATATATAAATATACTTATAGTGATGTAATTTATAAATATTTCTTAAATTTTTTCATAATTTTATCTTTTGAGGTATTATTATTTCAAGGTTGGACTTGGAATTTTTGAAAATTCCAATAAGTTTTATAGCCTTTAATACTAGTAACTTAAATAATGATAACAAAAGCCCAAACCAAAATCAAATAAATAGTGATGCTAACAAAACGCATTCAATTCAATACTAGGAATGACAATGTATTGAATACCTATTTTTTTTTATTTTGCAATGATTTAGATAAAAATGCATAACCTATTTTTATTTTTTCTTTAGCATTTAGTCATATAATTAATACTCCCTTATTAGTCTACTTATTTTATCATGACTTAGTACTTTTAGATTATATTTATTTTTATTATGGAATTTAATTAGCAATATTTATGTTACATAATTTTATTTTCTTTATTATTGAATATTTTAGGATAATGCCATGACACATCTCATATTTTGTGTTATTTTCTTGAAAAATACCTTATATAGTTGTATCTTACTAGGATTAAAGAAATATTTTGAGCACAAATTATATGTTTTATGCTACGAAGATTTTAACGGAAAAAACCGAAAAACCCCGAATAACCCGAAAACCCGAGAGAAATCGAGATTGAAAAACCCGAGTTTTATTGGTTTGATTTAGTTTTTAGATTTAATAATCCAACACAATTGATTTGATTTGGTAATTGCAAAACCTGAACCAACCCGACCTACGTACACATGTACGCACCAGTATGTTTGTAGTGCCAATTACATCGCTTCAAATTCATTGTTGACTTGGTTCATGGCAAATAAAGATTGCAGTCGGTAATGAGTTATAAGTTGGCGATATAACCGAATTCTGCTTTCTTAACCCTATTATTTATTTATTTTAGTTTCTACCCTTTTAATTTACTAAAATCCAACTTCTATGATTTATAGGGTAGACTAAATTTTAAAGTGATAATCTCATGTTGCACAAGTAAATGCATAATTAGGAATAATATATATGTTTACAGTTTAATTTGTTATTCTTTTTGCTGACTAATAAAATTTTTGACATATAAATTTAGTAGATGCATCAAACAAGAAGATCATTAGTAAACTTACCAGACATGCATGAATCAGAACTTGCACTATTTTTTTGATAATATTCTTGAGATCATTGTTTGACTAGAAAGTTATTAAATACTTGAGCAAATCAATCGAAATAGATCAAGGGTAAATCCTAGTTAAGAATAATTAACTCTAGATCCGAGATGAATGATACAAATTAAAAGACATAGTTGAATGTAAATGTTGATGGCGATTATAATCAGATTTAATAGCATAAATAAAGATGCATTAAGTAACAAAAATATAAATAAAGGAAAAGATTCACCCGGTCTTCAGTGAGACGGATCTTCATTCTTTTCATAAAGATGAATGATAGATGTGTACAAGAACCTCATGACCCTTTTTGGATCTGATGAAAGTATTGGATCACATATCCTCTCATTTCTTTGGAGATATATGTTTACATATTTTCTAGAGAGAGGGAGAGGGAGATAGAGAGAGAGCCCCCCCCCCCTCCCCCCATTTTATGAGAAGTCTTTCCCTCCTATATATCCAGGGGGATATCCATAGAAAATCCTAACAAAGGTACAATTTACAGGGAATATTCGATAGAATATTCCTTTTGACTTTTCCAAAGCAAACCAGATATTTCATGGCCTGTACGTCCACGACCGTTGATGACGGTCCGACCTTGTCATGTACGTCCACGACCGTTGATGACGGTCCGACCACGACCTCGTGCCGAATTTCTCTGATCTAATTTTGACCCATACAGTTAGTCACTCCACTTATTGTCTGGGTCGAGCTCGATGAGAGGACTTCATTAATTGTAGCTTGAGAAATTCGGATGGGGAGGCCGAATGTTATTTCGGGCGAGGCCGAATATTGCTTCGGGTGAGGCCGAATGTTGCTTCGGGCGAGGCCGAATTGTTGCTTCGGGCGAGGCCGGAATTTTGCTTCGGGCGAGGCCGGAATTTTGATTCGGGCGAGGCCGGATGTTGATTCGGGCGAGGCCGGATGTTGATTCGGGCGAGGCCGGATGTTGATTCGGGCGAGGCCGAAATGTTGATTCGGGCGAGGCCGAAATATTGATTCGGGTGAGGCCGAATGTTGATTCGGGCGAGGCCGAATGTTGATTCGGGCGAGGCCGATTTGATTCGGGCGAGGCCGAAATGTTGTTTCGGGCGAGGCCGAAATGTTGTTTCGGGCGAGGCCGAATGTTGATTCGGGCGAGGCCGAATGTTGATTCGGGCGAGGCCGAAATGTTGATTCGGGCGAGGTCGAAATGTTGATTCGGGCGAGGCCGAATGTTGATTCGGGCGAGCCCGAAATGTTTATTCGACCGAGGCCGAGTGTTGATTCGGGCGAGGCCGAGTGTTGATTCGGGCTAGGCCGAATGTTGATTCGGCGAGGCCGAATATTGTTTCGAGCGAGGTCGAACATTGTTACACTTTGATGGCGAAGGCGCTTAGCCTGAGTCCCAGTTCGAACGAGGTCGAACTTAACAAACTTTGATGGCGAAGGCACTTAGCCTAAGTCTTGGTTCAACCGTAGTTGAACTTACTGGCGAAGGCGCATAGCCTTGATGTAATGGCGAAGGCACATAGCCTGAGTCTTGGTTCAACCGTAGTCGAACTTACTGGCGAAAGCGCATAGACTTAGTCTTGGTTCATCCGTAGTTGAACTTACTGGCGAAGGTGCATAGCCTTGTTTTAATGGCGAAGGCGCATAGCCTGAGTCCCAGTTCAACTATTGTTAAACTTTGTCAATTTTTATGGCGAAGGCGCATAGCCTGAGTCTTGGTTCGACCGTAGTCGAACTTACTGGCGAAGGCGCATAGCCTTAGTCTTGGTTCATCCATAGTTGAACTTACTGGCGAAGGCGCATAGCCCTGATTAAGTGGCAAAGGCGCATAGCCTGAGTCTTGGTTCGACCGTAGTCGAACTTACTGGCGAAGGCGCACAGCCTTGTTTTAATGGCGAAGGCGCATAGCATGAGTCCTAGTTCAACTGTTGTTGAACTTTGTCAATTTTGATGGCGAAGGCGCATAGCCTGAGTCTTGGTTCGACCGTAGTCGAACTTACTGGAGAAGGCGCATAGCCTTGATTTAATGGCGAAGGCGCATAGCCTGAGTCTTGGTTCGACCATAGTCGAACTTACTGGCAAAGGCGCATAGCCTTATTTTAATAGTGAAGGCGCATAGCCTGAGTCTTGGTTTGACTGTAGTCGAACTTACTGGCGAAGGCGCATAGCCTTGTTTTAATGGCGAAGGCACATAGCCTGAGTCCTAGTTCAACTGTTGTTGAACTTTGTCAATTTTGATGGCAAAGGCGCATAGCCTGAGTCTTGGTTCGACCGTAGTCGAACTTACTGGCGAAGGCGCATAGCCTTAGTCTTGGTTCATCCGTAGTTGAACTTACTAGCGAAGGCGCATAGCCTTGATTTAATGGCGAAGGCATATAGCCTGAGTCATGGTTCGACTGTAGTCGAACTTACTAGCGAAGGCGCATATCCTTGTTTTAATTTCGAAGGCGCATAGCCTGAGTCCCAGTTCAACAGTTGTTGAACTTTGTCAATTTTGATGGCGAAGGCGCATAGCCTGAGTCTTGGTTCGACCGTAGTCGAACTTACTAGCGAAGGCGCATAGCCTTAGTCTTGGCTCATCCGTAGTTGAACTTACTGGCGAATGCGCATAGCCTTGATTTAATGGAGAAGGCCATAGCTTGAGTCTTAGTTCGATCGTAGTCGAACTTACTGGTGAAGGCGCATAGCCTTGTATTAATGGCGAAGGCACATAGCCTGAGTCCCAGTTCAACTGTTGTTGAACATTGTCAATTTTGATGGCGAAGGCGCATAGCCTGAGTCTTTGTTCGACTGTAGTCGAACTTACTGGCGAAGGCGCATAGCCTTGATTTAATGGCGAAGACGCATAGCCTTGTTTTAATGGCGAAGGCGCAAAGCCTGAGTCCCAGTTCAACTATTGTTGAACTTTGTCAATTTTGATGGCGAAGGCACATAGCCTAAGTCTTGGTTCGACCGTAGTCGAACTTACTAGCGAAGTCGCATAGCCTTAGTCTTGGTTCATCCGTAGTTGAACTTACTAGCGAAGGCGCATAGCTTTGATTTAATGGCGAAGGCGCATAGCCTGGGTCTTAGTTCGACCGTAGTCGAAGTTACAGGCAAAGGCGCATAGCCTTGTTTTAATGGCGAAGGCGCATAGCCTGAGTCCCAGTTCAACTGTTGTTGAACTTTGTCCGTTTTGATGGCGAAGGCGCATAGACTGAGTCTTAGTTCGACCGTAGTCGAACTTATTGGCGAAGGCGCATAGCCTTAGTCTTTGTTCATCCGTAGTTAAACTTACTAGCGAAGGCGCATAGCCTTGATTTAATAGCGAAGGCCCATAGCCTGAGTCTTAGTTCGACCGTAGTCGAACTTACTGGTGAAGGCGCATAGCCTTGTTTTAATGGCGAAGGCGCATAGCCTGAGTCCCAGTTCAACTGTTGTTGAACTTTGTCAATTTTGATGGCGAAGGCGCATAGCCTGAGTCTTGGTTCGACCGTAGTCGAACTTACTGGCGAAGGCGTATAGCCTTGTTTTAATGGCGAAGGCGCATAGCAAGAGTCCCAGTTTAACTATTATTGAACTTTATCAATTTTGATGGCGAAGGCGCATAGCCTGAGTCTTGGTTCGACCGTAGTCGAACATACTGGCGAAGGTGCATAGCCTTGTTTTAATGGCGAAGGCGCATAGCCTGAGTCCCAGTTCAACTGTTGTTGAACTTTGTCAATTTTGATGGCTAAGGCGCATAGACTAAGTCTTGGTTCGACCGTAGTCGAACTTACTAGCGAATGCGCATAGCCTTAGTCTTGGTTCATCCGTAGTTGAACTTACTAGCGAAGGCGCATAGCCTTGATTTAATGGAGAAGGCACATAGCCTGAGTTATGGTTCGACCGTAGTCGAACTTACTAGCAAAGGCGCATATCCTTGTTTTAATTTTGAAGGCGCATAGCCTGAGTCCCAGTTCAACAGTTGTTGAACTTTGTCAATTTTGATGGCGAAGGCGCATAGCCTTAGTCTTGGTTCATCCGTAGTTGAACTTACTGGCGAAGGCGCATAGCCTTGATTTAATGGAGAAGGCCATAGTCTGAGTCTTAGTTCGATCGTAGTGGAACTTTCTGGCGAAGGCGCATAGCCTTGTATTAATGGCGAAGGCACATAGCCTGAGTCCCAGTTCAACTGTTGTTGAACTTTGTCAATTTTGATGGCGAAGGCGCATAGCCTGCGACTGTAGTCGAACTTACTGGCGAAGGCGCATAGCCTTGATTTAATGGCGAAGATGCATAGCCTTGTTTTAATGGCGAAGGCGCAAAGCCTGAGTCCCAGTTCAACTGTTGTTGAACTTTGTCAATTTTGATAGCGAAGGCACATAGCCTAAGTCTTGGTTCGACCGTAGTCGAACTTATTGGCGAAGGCGCATAGCCTTAGTCTTGGTTCATCCGTAGTTGAACTTACTGGCGAAGGCGCATAGCCTTGATTTAATGGCGAAGGCGCATAGCCTGGGTCTTTGTTCGACCGTAGTCGAACTTACTGGCGAAGGCGCATAGCCTTGTTTTAATGGCGAAGGCGCATAGCCTGAGTCCCAGTTCAACTGTTGTTGAACTTTGTCAGTTTTGATGGCGAAGGCGCATAGCCTGAGTCTTGGTTCGATCGTAGTCAAACTTATTGGCGAAGGCGCATAGCCTTAGTCTTGGTTCATCCGTAGTTGAACTTACTGGCGAAGGCGCATAGCCTTGATTTAATAGCGAAGGCCAATAGCCTTAGTCTTAGTTCGACCGTAGTCGAACTTACTGGCGAAGGCGCATAGCCTTGTTTTAATGGCGAAGGCGCATAGCCTAAGTCCCAGTTCAACTGTTGTTGAACTTTGTCAATTTTGATGGCGAAGGCGCATAGCCTGAGTCTTAGTTCGATCGTAGTCGACCTTACTGGCGAAGGCGTATAGCCTTGTTTTAATGGCGAAGGCGCATAGCATGAGTCCCAGTTCAACTGTTGTTGAACTTTGTCAATTTTGATGGCGAAGGCGCATAGCCTGAGTCTTGGTTCGACCGTAGTCGAACTTACTGGCGAAGGTGCATAGCCTTGTTTTAATGGCGAAGGCACATAGCGTGAGTCCCAGTTCAACTGTTGTTGAACTTTGTCAATTTTGATGGCGAAGGCGCATAGCCTTGATTTAATGGCGAAGGCGCATAGCATGAGTCGCAGTTCAACTGTTGTTGAACTTTGTCAATTTTGATGGCGAAGGCGCATAGCCTGAGTCTTGGTTCGACCGTAGTCGAACTTACTGGAGAAAACACATAGCATTAGTCTTGGTTCATCCGTAGTTGAACTTACTGGCGAAGGCGCATAACCTGAGTCTTGGTTCGACCGTAGTCGAACTTACTGGCGAAGGCGCATAACCTTAGTCTTGGTTCATCTGTAGTTGAACTTACTGGCGAAGGCGCATAGCCTTGATTTAATGGCGAAGGCGCATAGCCTGAGTCCCAGTTCACTTAATTTTGCTTGCGTTGGAGAATATGATGTATTTCCTGGGGGAGTCCGAGTTTGCTTAATTTTGCTTGCATTGGAGATTATGATGTATTTCTTGTTCGTGTATCTCGGAGAATGCTCCTGCTTTCATTCCATTTAGAGAAATAGTGAAAACAAAATAAAAGCATTTGTTACCTCAGTTTGATCACGTTTCTTTCTCCGGTTATGCTTTCAGTGCCGCTACCAATTTGGCGTGGTTGTCCGCTTTAGCAAAGGTTTGTGTCTACAATTAAGATTTGTTGTTGTAGAGGCTTTGAAGATATGTTGATAGTTCCAGAAATTATTGTTCGGGATATGTGAGCTGCCTGAACCAAGCATTTCTCCAGTAACACCAGCTTCCGCAGCTAAAAATGAAATGAGCTTTTCAAATTTCAATTGCCAACCAAGGCTGGACAAAAATGCAATTGGGTTAAGAGACAGTCTTGAGAAGATAATCAGTGGACCGACGGATAGTGACTAAAGGAGGCATATACTGTCCAAATTCAATCAAGCTCCAAGCCAACAATGTAGTAGTAAATGCCATTGGAGGATTAAACATAACATTATCGCCGGCGTCGTAGTAGCCACCGGTCAAGTCGGTTTCACCGGCCAACCGTCGCCTAAACCGGAATGTCCTTGCCAATTCATTCTCTGGTCTTGTGGTAAATAACCAGAACGTCAGCCTTCGAAAAAGAGAATGGATTTTGTTAATGCGTCTGTATAGTCGTGGTAGCTTCCATGGATTTTTTCAACTGAAAGTAAAAGAAGAAGAAGAAGAAGCATGAATTTTGAAGAAATGACGTTGTTCTTCATATTTTCTAAGCTTCTTCTCTTCTTACTGGTTGTGTTTGTTATTCTAATTCTCAATTCAATTTCAGCAAGCAGTAGAGGAACATAGTTGGTAAGAAATAAAATCATT
>MU678636.1:38850-62525 GCA_026770625.1 Nicotiana glauca
TGATGGCGATTATGATCAGATTTAATAGCATAAATAAAGATGCATTAAGTAACAAAAATATGAATAAAGGAAAAGATTCACCCGGTCTTCAGTGAGACGGATCTTCTTTCTTTTCATAAAGATGAATGATAGATGTGTACAAGAACCTCATGACCCTTTTTGGATCTGATGAAAGTATTGGATCACATATCCTCTCATTTCTTTGGAGATGTATGTTTATATATTTTCTAGAGAGAGGGAGAGGGAGATAGAGAGAGAGCCCCCCTCCTCCCCCCTCCCCCTTCCCTTTTTGGGAAGTCTTCCCCTCCTATATATCCATGGGGATATCTATAGAAAATCCTAACGAATGTACCATTTACAGAGAATATTCGGTAGAATATTCCTTTTGAGTTTTCCAAAGCAAATCAGATGTTTCATGGCCTGTACGTCCACGACCGTTGATGACGGTCCGACCACGACCTGTTGCCGAATTTCTCTGATCTAATTTTAACTCATACAATCATAAAAATGATATCTTATATATATACCATATGGGCACTAAAGACATATATATCTATATATACTTGGTGAAAACATACTATCAAAATTTAGATAGGTTAAAAAGTTTAGCATTTATTGAAAATCATTGCACGAATTGCTGCGAACTGCCACATAAATGATTGACAAAGAAGATGCAGAAGAAATGATTTTCTCTTTGTTGTTTGGGAAAGTATGAGATACATATTGTCTAACATATTAGCGGTTGATTATTCCTATTTTCCGAGCCAGGGTAATATAACTAATTGATTTGATGAGAATGAGTATGTATCAGTTTGGTTTGAAATTTCATTAAATGGTATATTAAAAATCTTTGATTCAAAAGGCTCTCTTTGAAAATGGTCTAGCTCTCAATAAGCAAATATATCAATGTGAAAGTTTTTAAACGTTCCTCCTAATTGAGTAAATGATACAGGTAGGTTTTACTGCTTTCGAGGTGCTATGTTAATTTATATGCACTATACTTTTATGTATTCATGTGTAATTATTTAATTAAAGTATTAAATTAATAATATGGATATCATTATACAAAAAGTATATTATATGACTTGGCATACACGTGCCGCAAAATTAATATACATAAATATAGTTAGAAGATGCAACAACAATAACAATAACAACGACAATCCAGTGCAATCTCACGAGGGGGAGATGATGTAAAAAGCAAAATTATACTGATTTTACCAATTCAAAAAAGAAAAGAGAGCAATTTTATTCGAAATGTTTATATATTTCTTTCGTTTGGTCAGTAAAAAAGAAATACAGTTAAATGTGTATGAGCTTGTCATTAAAATATTAAAATATAAAAGTTTCTAAATATATAATAAAAAAAATATCTAAACACAGCCAAAAAGGGAAGAGTTTACCATCTTTCAAGGTTATAATGGTTGTCGCTAGGGGTGTTCGTACAAACCCGAAAAATCGAACCAAACCGAAAACCAAACCAAATCGATCAAAAAAATCGATACTTTTTGGTTTGATTTGGTTTTGGTTTTGAATTTTAAAAGCCGATCAAATTTGGTTTGGTTTTGGTTTTAATAAAAAAAAAATCGAACCAAACCGACCATAGGAGTAACTATTTTAAATTTATTATTACATATACATATATATATATATATATATATATATATATATATATATATATATATATATATATATATATATATATATATATATATATATATATATATATATATATATATATATATATATATATATATATATATATATATATATATATATATATATATATATATATATATATATATATATATATATATATATATATATATATATATATATATATATATATATATATATATATATATATATATATATATATATATATATATATATATATATATATATATATATATATATATATATATATATATATATATATATATATATATATATATATATATATATATATATATATATATATATATATATATATATATATATATATATATATATATATATATATATATATATATATATATATATATATATATATATATATATATATATATATATATATATATATATATATATATATATATATATATATATATATATATATATATATATATATATATATATATATATATATATATATATATATATATATATATATATATATATATATATATATATATATATATATATATATATATATATATATATATATATATATATATATATATATATATATATATATATATATATATATATATATATATATATATATATATATATATATATATATATATATATATATATATATATATATATATATATATATATATATATATATATATATATATATATATATATATATATATATATATATATATATATATATATATATATATATATATATATATATATATATATATATATATATATATATATATATATATATATATATATATATATATATATATATATATATATATATATATATATATATATATATATATATATATATATATATATATATATATATATATATATATATATATATATATATATATATATATATATATATATATATATATATATATATATATATATATATATATATATATATATATATATATATATATATATATATATATATATATATATATATATATATATATATATATATATATATATATATATATATATATATATATATATATATATATATATATATATATATATATATATATATATATATATATATATATATATATATATATATATATATATATATATATATATATATATATATATATATATATATATATATATATATATATATATATATATATATATATATATATATATATATATATATATATATATATATATATATATATATATATATATATATATATATATATATATATATATATATATATATATATATATATATATATATATATATATATATATATATATATATATATATATATATATATATATATATATATATATATATATATATATATATATATATATATATATATATATGCATATTCTTATACAAAGTTTCAGAAAAATTATGGTAAATGTTAATAGTTTGCACTTTTAATATAGTTCTTTACCTTTACATTCTAGTTTGATCGGTAGTTTTCTTTTATTTAGTGTAAAAATTCATTTCGTGTTAAAAATAATATATTTTTAATTAAATTATTCATCACTATTTAATTCAATTATCATCAATATATCTTGGTAAATAATAGATTTCTCAAATGGCAATTGATTTGATAGTGTTACATTGAAAATGTGGTCGCAGGAATATGTGTTTGACAGTGTATATCTTATACTATTTAAGAAAAAAACCGACAAATAACCGAAAAAAAACCGAAAAACCGACATAAACTAAATCGAGAAAAACCAACTTAATTAGTTTGATTTGGTTCTAATATTTGAAAAACCGACTTACTTGATTTGGTATCTCCTAAGGTAAAAACCGATCCAAACCGAAGGAAAGCCAGTGTTTATGTAAAAAAACACAAAGTTCCCTTAGCATACTCCGGCTGTTTTCGCATCCATATTAGAACTTTTCCCCTTTTTTCTCTTCCTTCAACCCACACATACTCTCATCTGCTCATTAAAGCTAACAAATTCGACCATGGGACGAAAAGGTTCCTTTTTCCCACGTTTGCCTACTTCTCATTATGCCCCCGCGAAAAGTTTGCTTCTTTTATGGTAACTGTGTGTGCTGAAAGTATTTTCTTAAACACTATTTCTGTTTTAAGACTCCCAATTGAGAGCAATTTAGTTTTATTGACTAGTTCGATTAGAAGACTGAAGGATACTTTGAACTTTGATGTGTCGACAAGTAAAAATTGAAGTGTTAATTGTAAAACTTTCTTTCTGCTTGGTTGATTTTTTATTTAAGGAGTGACGTGCAGTTATATTTACTGCAAATTACCTAAACGGTTGAAGCTCCATAGTTAAATACCCTCAATTTAGATGAGCTAGTTTGACTCGGCACAGAATTTAAAGAAATTAAAAAAAAAAATTTTGAAACTTGTGGTTTTAAAAAGGGAAGGGGTAAAAGCGTTGTGGAGTCATGATATTTGTGTGGTTATAAAAGCTTGTCATCTAAGATAAGATGAGAAAATGAAGAGTTTAAAGTTGAATTATTTTTAATTGTAGAAATGTGTCATTCTTTCTCTCTCTTTTTCACTTTTCTTGAGCCGCTGGTTATATTGTTGTTGTTGTCATTCTTTTTTGAACAGACTAATAACAAAAGTGTGTCATCTAAATTGAAACAGATGGAGTTACGGAGTACTTGTTTTGTCTACAGACAAAGTATGCCTTACGCCTAATTCAATGTGTTTATCCGCAGGTCCGAATAAATATCCTTGTTCTAGTATTTGAAGCAACTAAGGAAAGGGTAAATAGTAGAATTTGTTGGCTTAAAACTTTAATTGTTAGATTCATCTGAAGAAATGTGCTGTCTTGGTTCTAGTTTTGGAGAAAAGAGTCAACTTGAATCCAATGGACTGGTTTACTTTGCAAGACCAAATTGTTGTTACCACCTCGAAATGAGTACTGTAGCAAAGTGCAATTCATCCAATTATAGATAATTTTGCACTTAACAATGTATTCTACTTCACTGTTGTTAATTGGTTTCTTAATTGCTAATCTTCCAGCATCAAACAACAGTTTTTTTCCCCCCTGAATATCAGGTCTATGCAACTGCTGCTGAAACTGATCGGCCAAAGTGGTGGGAAAAGAGTGCGCCTAGTTTGATTAACATACATTCAACTCAAGAATTTTTAGATGTATTAAGTCAAGCTGGAGATAGATTGGTGATTGTTAATTCTATGGCACATGGTGTGCCTCATGTCGGGCATTATTCTGTAAGGTGCGTAATCTCATTAGGTACTATTTTCTCTGTTTCCCTAAGTAATGCTCCATTTCTTTTTAAACCACAAATTGTTGTTGCATGTGTAGTTAAAATATACAAGAATGATTGTCACTTTTACGTGGCAAACCTGCAGTTGGAAGTTGTTGCATCCAAAACATCATTTTCGACTAAGAGTTCGTGTAGTTTAGCAGATAGGTCTTTGTAATTCAAGAAAAAATTTATCGCAAAATTACTTCAAACTTACAAGAGAACATATTTTTTTTGCCAATGCTCTTTTTACTTCCCTATTTTGGTAAAATGCAATGTTAGCTCAGTTGGAGTTGATCTTAAAGAGGCATTAACTTGCCTTCAAAGTTCAATCTTTCCTGAGCCGAAGGTGTATTGGAAACAGCCTCTATCCTCACAAGTAGAGGTAAGGTCTGCATACATACTACCCTCAGATCCCACTATGTGAAATAATACTGGGTATGTTGTTGTATTAAATTGCCTTCAAGTTCTCAAAGTTTGTAGCTCCACCCACATCAGTTATATACATCTCTCTACCAATGCATTTTCATTTTTTAATTTTTAATTTTGTTTCACTTGTCTATCTGTCACCATTATATATATCTCTAGAAAAGGCCACGCTATTTAACTGTCCAAATCATTCTGACGGAATTGCTTTTCTATGCCTCCAATGATCAGCTGTGCAAGATTGCTCAATAACACACAGAAATTTTTTCATTAAAATGAACTTTGACGAGAACAAGTCATTGTGCAAAAGCTTAAATATAAGTTCCTTCCATATTTCCACTTCTATGGAGGAGCTGATGGCTTGTTGGATTCCTTTTCTTGTTCTCTTGCAAAGGTAGGACACGAACACCATTTATGTGCTATTTCATTTGTCATTACCATTATAACCTACGGCACTGTAATCCTCTCGACTCTCCATTCTTCCACCCTCCATGGCTCCATGGGCACTTAGGCCCATAGAAAAGAAAAAGTGAATAAAGGGAGATGTAAGGGTGGCCAGGAAGAAGTATGCTGAAGGATTAGGAAAGTATATAAAAGTATGGTGCAATCTTCGTTTTCATTTTGCTTCCACGCACTATGTTGTTCTGTTGACATGAACATAGCAAAAAGCAAATTAGTGATTTACTTGTGAAGACGTGTTCAAAAACATTGTGAAGCTATTGGCCGTATGTGTCTCTCTAAGTAAAATTTGAAATGAAATGAATGAGAACAACAATAGCTAGACTGGCCACCTGAAGAAACACCATCAATCAAGTCTTTTGCAGACTGAGATTTCTTTTCCAAATAATGTCATTGGTTTAAATGATAATCTGGTCAAAGCATCTGCGAATTTCTCTGTCTCTCAGTTGGCTCCTTGGTACTGTTGAAATTAGGACATAGATATTTGTAACTGTGAGGATAATGTTCACGGTCACTATTCCTATATCCTAAGAATAGTGAGTTCTTTTTTTATAATTGTATTGTAATGCTTACCATTCGTTTCTTTCGTGATTGGGACATGGAAAAACACTTCCATTGGAAGAACTAACTGCTATGTGAATTAGCTTATTGGTAGGAAGGAACATTTTATCATCCAGCTTTACATCCTATGCATTTGAGTTCTTGGTCTCTACTAGTAAAAAAGTGGCTCTTAGATCAGGAAACATTCTGATAGTAGTATCTTTGTCAATAATCAACAAATTCAAAATTTAATGGCCTCCTACTGTGTAAGTGCTATTTGGATATTATTATGTTAATTTCTGTATTATACCATCTATCCAGTTACAATAGGCAGCTATGTTATTGATTATTAACGTTGCGCTTCTTGCTTGTAGAGCAAAATAATATGGTGCAACTACAGCGGAGTTTGGAAGAGTTGGGAAAAAAATCGTCTACTTGAACCATTAAGCTTAAAATTATGTGAAGGTAAAACTTGGAGTTTCCATTACTGAATTAGATCTATATTGAATGGTCTTGTGCAAAGGAATTGGCTTACAAAGAAGGGATAAGAACCATCCTACATAGCCTCCTTTTCCTAAGAAATACATTAAGAATCTTCAGAACTCGAACCACAGGTTCAAATCCAGTGACCATTTTTTAAAATTTTGAACCAAAAAAAGCCATAGATACAAAACAAGCTACAGCGAACTCATAACACACTTTTAGTTGATCTCTTTCTTGATGTTGATCAACAGAAGAAACCAGACACAACTACCTAAGATCAAAATCAAATTCAAGTCAGAATCTTCAATGTAATGACTTGGGCAATCTTGCCATTAATAAGGTACTGGAAGAGGTCGTGGAAAGGGTCCGTGAGATGCTTTCGACATTGTGTGGAACTTGCATTCAACTGATAACAATTGGCTCTCTTCAATGGTGATTGTGTTAATGAGTTGTAGCAGAATGTGCTCAAGTTCTTCCCCATCAGTCCACTCGTGAACCTCAGCTTTTACTAGTGTCCTGTTTTCTTTTATCAAATTCCAGGCTGGGAAATCTTTTCTAGGCATGACGAAATCTCCTTCTCTGAGCTTCAAACTGGGGCAGAAATCGCCGATTCCATCACCAAGGTATATTATTCTTTTCTTCCCTTCCTTAACCATAGCGGCTTGTATTCTCTCTACTATTAGACCCTGTAAGAGAAACTCTATTAGAATAACTAATCTTAATTTCATGTTAAATATTTTAAATTGCTGACTTGTGTTTATGAAAAGATTTTCTTATTATAATAAGATGGATTATTTACCTTGCACATGTTGGGAGGGCAAAGATTGCAGCCGTGAGGAGATGTTTGAAAATCAACGTAAGGTAGGATTTGGAGTCTTCCTTCCTCATCAACATAGCCTGGGTTTGTGTTGATTTCTGAGAAACAATCCCTTATTCCCAGATGTTTCAAGATTGTTTCAATGAAGAATACGTTTGCATCGCTTACTACTCTCAAAACACACCTGAATTAATAAACATTCAATTAGTTTAAATCCACAAAAATTCTCATTATTTGTATGACACAGATTAAGATAAAAACATAGGAAATAGACAAAAGTTACAGCACGCGGCGCTAAAGGCTTAAATCGAAGATACGTACCCATTAGCATAGGCTGATTTAATGGCTGGGACAATCCTGGGGTGTATTGGTACCCGTTTTAGTACCTCTTCAATGTCTTCAATAGTTTTGCCTTGTGTATGAAGCTCCTTCATCATCCTATCCTGTTATTTGAAATAGAATATAAATTATCAGCCTCTAATAAGAGAAGAAAATCAGACAAAAACCTTAAACTATGAAAAAGTCCATTTGTTGTTACAATTAACTTTTTTAGGATTTAAGTTATATAGGTGACCGAAAAAATATTATAGAAAGGAAAACTAACCATGAGAGAGTTCCAGGGCATGGTAGGGAGAAGTTGATTGAACAAGTCATTGGCGCCTAACTCATCCACCACCCAGTTATCACTATCTACGTCGATGATCGTCTTGTCGAAGTCGAAAATCACCACAATTCCAGCCATTTCTGATTTTTTTCGAGGGGTTAGTGGCAAGAAAAAGATGAATATAGAAAACCTCTGATTCTTGTTTTTCAGGGATTTATTTGGCTTCAGAACACAAACTGTTGTTTAGACTGAATTGAGAAAAAGCCTTAGAAGAGGCAGCTCTATATATAGGGAAGAAAAAGAAAGGGATAAATTTGAATTAGGTACAAAAAAAATAAGATGCTAAGGGAATATTACGCGGATTTGACATAAGTTTGTGGTAAGTTAAAGCAAAGCCACTCAAATTCCTACTGTCAGTTGGTTTATTTTCTTTCTGGAAAAGTTATTATCATCAGCTTATTTCGTATATTAGCCATTGGATTTTGCTAGACTTGATTGTCACGGATCATCATACGGTAAATATGGAGTTTCACTTTATGTTATAAATTAATATTCATTTATTATTAGTATGGGAAAAGGTTTTATGTACGCAGGAATATGACAGAATATTCCATGCAGGAGAATTCAATTCCCTCTTCCAACTATACTGCGCAGCCACCAAACAAAAACCACAAATTAGGATGGAACATATTTCGATTAATTGTTTCACGTTTTCATATATTACAAAAAAATTATATTAAATATTAATAATAAACTTTTGGTGCAAAAGATTGATAATTAATAAAGAAACTGGCTCTTGTCTATAAGTGGGAAGAGCTTTCCTCATTTTACTGAAAAATATTTTTTTGATCATCAAACACTAGAAAATAACTTTTTCTTGTATAATATATTCCTTTAAAAACATTTACCATCATATTAAACACACAGTTATGAATAAAGGGAACCTGAATCTATTTTTTTAGTATAAGAGAGCAAATGCAGCTTCTAGATTAGAGATATTCGAGCATATAATCCCAATTGTGATTTTAAATACAACAATAAAGAATCCTTATGGATTTTGTCACGTTATGTTCATGAAAGTAGGGGTGTACGGTCAAGTGGATCAATGTTCATATATACCACCTACATACATTAGCACCGCATGAATCAGATTAAGTGTTGTTAATTATTTCACTTAAAATAATCCTCAAACAAAGCTTTTCAATTTCAAATTGAAGATAAAATAATCACTAAAATAGTAAAATAACATTGAATTACAACCATTATTTCGATTAGCTTTTGAAGTCATGTCTAAATGCCTACCAGTAGTTTTTCGTGTGTATGTGGTCCTCCTTTACATATCTGTAATCAAGAAACAATATCACATGAGCCATCGCAAATTTTAGAATAACGTATGCCAAATATCAAAGTTATAATTATCATCTGGTTTTTGCCTTACATAAATCGTATCTGGTTTAAAGAAAATAAAGAGGTCTTCCCTTAGATTTTGCTTTGTAATACTAACCTCCCTCGTGTTTTTCAATATTGTATTGGTGTTACACGTGGAATGTTAGTATGCTGACGAAGCATGACATGTGGATTAGTAATATAGTGATAAATGGCATTTTCAATTAATTCTATTAATTGAAAGACAAAGGCACGGGAGAAACATTCATGGGACAGTACAAAGAAGAGAACTGGGCCTAACGGCTGTCAAAGAAGAGGCGTGGGCGATGTGAATAAAGGTCAAAAAGAAGGGAAGATACATGAACCGGAAGCAAATAAGGAAGGTGAATCGGAATAGTTATGGGACATTTATAGCAATAAATATGCCAGTTACGGCTATCTGTGGTAATGGGCAATCAATATAATTAATGCCCATAATAAATCTAAATTATGTGAGAAAACTGTTATGATTGTATATTCCTATATATTGATACAAAATTTATTTGTAAGGACAGATCCCAAGTACTATTGAAATATGTTCTTTTCTTCTTTGCTTTCTCAAAATTCTCAGTCTTGACTTCACAATTTGACCATCAATTTATTCTTTGTCATTCTTATTATTTTTCTTAAATATCATTGTGAAAGTGAAGTAAAACCTGGTTATTAGTAACCTCTTTTCTTCTAAATTTAGATTTTGATCGAGAAATCTATTTTTTGGTTAAACATATTAGTTCCGTTGCTGGGTATCGGATAATCTTTTCACTTTTCAAATTCTCTTTCTGACAACTAACCATATCAACTGTCAACAAAAATAACCAGCTGAACCTAAAGGAGGAAGGAGCTCCACCAATCCCTTCTCCACAAGAATCGCCTCGACAGTCCCGAGAGGGGACACCTGAAAGATCAACGTCACACACGAATGATCGTCAAGGGGACGAGCAGACTGTCGAACAAGATGCTTTAAAACAATTGATCGCAGAACACGTGAAAAATGCTCTCAAGGCCTTTGCTAGGGGATTGCCAAATGCGACAGCCGACTCCTCCCTAAACAATACCGCAACCATAGAAAACCCACGATCGTGGCTTGCCAATTCAGAAAGTGGAGGAACTTCCAACGAATCTCGTGATGGAAGGTCAGGTACACCAAATGATTCTGATTTACAAAGTTTAGTACTAACTTTGCAGAAACAGTTGAAAGAGCAAAATGATCGCACAGAACAAACACATGGCGTATCACCCGTGATTAAAGGTATAGATATTGATAAATATTCACAACAATCCTGGAAGTCAAGTGCGGCACCTTTGTTGATTCCTAAGAAGTTTAAAATACCTGATATTCCAAAATATGATGGAACAACTGACCCGCGAGATCACGTGACCGCGTTTACAACTGGCATAAAGGGGAATGATTTAACCAAGCAAGAAATCGAATCAGTTTTGGTTAAAAAATTTGGTAAAACACTCACGAAAGGGGCATTGACATGGTATACCAGAAAACTCTATTGATTCTTTTGCTGATCTTGCAGATTCATTTATAAAAGAACATTCGGGAGCTCAAAAAGTTGAAAAAGGGATGAAATACATCTTTAAGGTAAAACAAGGAAACATAGAATTACTCAGAGAGTACGTGGATAGATTCCAGTGGGAGAGAATGATGTTACCACGAGTACCTGACAATTGGGCAGCCATGGCATTCGCAAAAAATCTAGACGAGAAAAGTTTAGAAGCCATGAGAAGAATAAAGGAAAGTTTGCAAAAATTTCCAGTAACAACTTGGAATGACGTGTACAACAGATACAACACAAAACTGCGGATATAATAAGATACGGTGGAACAACCAAGGGTTGATAAAAGAGCAGGGTCCAGACGTTCAGAATCAGAAAAAAAAAAAAAAGACTGAGAAAAACAGGTACAAGCCTTATATGGGTCATGCAGGTTGAAATTCTCGGTCCAAACAGGAAAACTTACGATATGAATCGAGACCAAGACAAAAAGATGCAAGTTTCTCATCTAGATTCATAAAGGAACGGGATGCACGAGGTGATAACTCCAGCAGACATATGAGAATTGGAGATTATAGCTTTAATGTCAGTACGTCTGAGTTGGTGGCTGTTTTAAGAGTATGGGAGATAAGGTGTGGTGGCCTAAAGAAATGAAATCAAACCTAAGCAAAAGGAATCTAGATTACTGGTGTGAATATCACAACGATCATGGTCATAGAACAGCAGATTGCAGGTTACTACATGGAAAGGTCGAATATTTGTTAAAGCAAGGTTATCTAACTAACTTGTTCAGCAAGAAGAGTAGACAATCATATATGAAGAACAGACAAGAACCTCTGAAACCTCCATCTCCAAAAAGAACAGTTAACGTAATAACTGGGGGAGACGAGGTCAATGGTGTGACTTATACAGCTGCGAAGAAGACGTTCAAAGTCACAGTCACTCATGGGAAGCGAATATGCCAAGTCTTGGAAGTAGATAGTATAACACTTGATGACGAAGATGCGGATGGCTTGATGATTTCTCACAATGATGCATTGATAATATCTTTACTTGAACACGATACTAATGTAAAACGAGTTTTGATTGACCCAGGTAGTTCCGTGAATATCATTTTACTAAGAGTGGTGGATGAAATGCAAGCTAACGATAAGGTGATACCAAAGGCACTGACTTTGTCTGGATTTGATAATTCAAGCTTTATCACAAAAAGGAAAGCGGTACTTACTATGTTTGCAGAAGGGGTTATCAAAGACACAAAGTTTCAGGTGATAGATGCAAATATGGCCTATAATATAATCCTGGGGAGATCATGGATTCACGATATGGATGTTGTACCGTCCACATTGCATCAAGTTATCAAATTTTCTTCATAGTGGGGGATCCGTCAAATCCGTGGAGATCAACAAGATTCTAGGAGTATCAATTCAGTAGTGGCTACCATCACAGTAAACGAGGTGGCATGCGAGGCATAGAAGTTATAGAGTTTAATTGAGGATATTATAGTACAAACATCAACTGAAGGCATTCCAGCACAAACTGATGTTGATTCAAGACTTGATGTTATTCAAGAGCCAAAATAAAGAGAAATATTAAGACAACTACCGAAGAACTCGAACCGGTGATGTTATTTAAACACTGGCCGGACATAATGAGGGCCCATCATATCCACCTGTTAAGCAGAAGAAAAAGAAGTAGGGATCCTTCAAAAATCAGGTGATCCAAGATGAGGTACAAAAACTTTTAAAAATTGGGTCAATACGAGAGGTAAAATATCCCAATTGGCTAACTAATACTGTGGTAGTACCAAAAAAGAATGGGCAATGTCGAGTTTGTGTAGATTATACTGACTTAAATAAAGCTTATCCTAAATATTCATTCCTTTTGCCGCATATAGATAAACTAATTGATTCTACTGCAGGACATGAGCTGTTAAGTTTTTCAGATGCATACTCAGGATATAACTAGATAAAGATGGATCCTTTAGATGAAAAAAAAACTTCCTTTATCACAGTCAGGGGGACTTACTATTACAAAGTCATGCCTTTTTGGTCTAAAAAATGCTGGAGGCACGTACCAAATATTGGTAACTAAAATGTTTCAAGAACATATGGGAAAGACTACGAAAGTCTACATTGATGATATGTTAGTCAAATCAGCACAGGGGGGAGATCATTTCCAACATCTATCATATACTTTTCATATTCTCCGCAAGTACAATATGAAGCTAAATCCAAAAAATTGTTCTTTTGGAGTATCTTCAGGTAAGTTTCTACGATTCCTTGTTTCTAACAGGGAAATTGAAGTAAATCCTGCACAAATAAAAGCCATCGTGTAAATACTGGCGGTACTTGATAACTAGGGATTTTGATATATTTTATACTCCTTCTTGCTTATGTTTTGATTAGAAATTTGTACAAAATAGTCCCAAAAGGCTCACAAGTTGTGCTTGATTACAGGTTTGATCAGCAAAGTGACAAGATGTCAAAGGTCAGCTCAAAAGGAGTGAAACTTGCACAAGTACCAAGACAAGACAAAGCTCAGGCAAAACAGGGCCAATACGGCAGTACACCATTTTGTGCGGTCCGCACAAGTGAGGTTCAGAGAGTTTGATTTCCAGGATAACATGCAATGTGGCCGCATTGGATTTATTGCGGTTCACATTGGAGTCACTGCGGCCACACTCGATTTAGTGTGGTCCGCAGAGCCAAGAATCAGAGAAGTGCCAGTTTTGATTTTGAAGCCAATGCGGTTCGCGCTCCATTTCATGCGGACCGCACTAGAAGCCACTGCGGCCGCATTCGATTATTTGCGGTCCGTATTGCCCAAGTTTAGAGAACCATTTATTCAAGTTCAGAGCCCTAGTGCGGCCACATCTGATTTTGTGCGGTCCGTACTAACCCAGCAGGGGTATTTTTGTCCAGATTTTTTAGCTTAGTGTAAATAGCTTCTTTTCTATTTTTAGGTCAGGCAGATAGTTAGTACTGGAGGTTGCGCTCGTGGGTTCAAATATTTTAGCTGTTTTGAGTAATTTTAGTTGTATTTCAACATTGAATCTTCAAGTTTAGTTTAGCAATTAATTAATATGAGTTTTTCTTCATCTATTTTTTTTTTGTTTTCTTCTCTAATTATGAGTAGCTAGACCCATAATCTAGGGTTATGGTTCAACCCTAGTGTGGGTAATTGATAGGTCTTGTGTTTTAGAGCTTGATTGACTATGGGTGTTTGATATTTGAACTAATTTCATGTTTAATTGCTGAATTAGTGATTACAAACACTAGTTTGTGTTTAGTTGATTTTGTCTCTTCTTGAGAAAGAGAGTCTAAGTCTCTGAAATTGGTCCAACAAGGAATTGGGGCGTACTCAAGAGATTGATAGCCCTAATTAAAGGGTTAAACCTAGAGGTAATAATACCTGACTTGAAACCTGATTGCTTGTGCAGATTTGCATACCCAATTGGTCTTGAGAAAGTCAATTCCGGCAAAATCACTTGAACTACCGAGAGGTATAAAGTGAGTAGAATCGAGAAACGGTTATATCATACTCCCCAAATGTGACAATCTAACTGTAGACTCAAGATTCCGTCAATTGATCACCTAGGCCGAAGTCACTACCCTAGTCCCTTTTTATCATTTGAAAAACTCGCAATAGTTTAACCCTAGCTTACCTTAGTTTAATTGAGCATTGTAGTTTTATAAAATTAGAATCATAATCAAAATCAAAAATGTATAGAAGTTCAATTAAGAGCAAAAACACAACTTCGCTTTTGATAGACACCCGACTCCAATATCTTGTGGAAATCAATCCCGACCTTAATCGGGTAAAAGCTGTTTCGACCTCCCTTGCTACTCAGTAGTAGGGCAGGGTTGGCTTCGATCACTTTTTGGTGCCGTTGCCGGGGAGCTAACGATTTTGGCTATCTATCTAAATAGTTTTGTGTTTTGTTCTTTTTTCCTTATTTGTTACTAATTTGTGTGTGTCACAACTCCAGGTACAAAATGGCATTAAATGCTAATGACCCTCTTGGAAACGTGAGTGCGGGGGATGAGGTTGATGATAATGGAGAGGATGAGTTTCCTCTTGTACCTCCTGGACAATAAAGAGGCCGCCAGGCCAATGTTAATGAGAATATTCCAGACCCTCCTCCACCACCTCCAAAAGCGGTTCCTCGAGTGCTCCCAAACCAAGGCTATGCAAGTGCAATTGTCCCACCCCAAATCCGGGCGAGAAATTCCAAATTACTAATATGATGCTGACATTGTTGGAGCAGCGTGGATACTTCACGGGCACTGCCACTCAAAATGATTACAAATATCTCAAAGGGTTCGTGGATACCTGTTGGGGGAGCAAGCAAACTAATGTGTCCGAGGATGCACTCCGGTTGAGACTCTTCCCATTCTCACTTAGATGGAAGTCTTTAGATTGGCTTGAGCGACTTCCAAACCATTCCATCACTACTTGGGATGAGTTAGCAGACAAGTTCATTGCAAAGTTCTTCTCACCGGGGCATATGGCATCTTTGCGGGATGAGATCTTAGCTTTCAAGCAGGAGCCCACCAAACCATTGCATGAGATTTGGGAGAGATATAGAACTATGGTGAAGGAATGCCCCAACAATGATATGACGGAGAATATGTTGCAACAAACTTTCTATCGGGGCATCAACACAACAAATCAATGCATAGTGAATCAACTAGCTGGGGTTAATTTCATTAAATTGACATATGATGAAGCTTTTACCATTCTTGACGAGATGTCTGACACATCCTCCAGTTAGCAAAGTAGAGCCAATGTGCCCCAGGGTGACCCCACAGTCACTCATTTGCACAAAGAATTACATGATCATGGGCAGGCGATAGCTGAGTTGACAACAACCATGAACTAAGTATCAAAGGCACAGTTGCAACAAGTCCAAAATCCTTGCCAAAAGAATGCCATGGGGGGTGTTAACATGCTAGTGAACCAAAGAAGACAAAGAGGTCAACAGAACCAAGGGAATTCAGATCAATTTGACAATGATAGTAGTGGATTTCAAGATGATGGATATGATGGGCAAAATGAAGAGGTACAATATGTGAATAATTATCAAGGCCAGATAGACAATTTTTCAAACCAACTGCAACAATGGAGATCCCAAGGTAATTGGGGCAATCAACAACAAGGCAACAACAATTGGAACAATCACCAACAATGGAACAACAATTAGGGAAACAATAATCAAAATTCATATTGGGGCAATCAAAATAACAATCGGAGCAATCAAGGAAACTGGGGCAACAACAATAACCAGGGAAATCAGGGGTAAGGTTTTCAAAGGCTCCCAATGTACCAACAACCGAGCAATCCACCGCCTTTTCCATCCTAGGGTCATAGTTCTTCTAGCAATGATATGGGTAGAATTGAAATGATGTTCGAACAAATGATGAAAAAGAATGCGGATTCAGATGCTCAGTTGTCTTCTCACAATACTTCCGTTAGAAATTTGGAGGTGCAACTAGGCCAAATCTCTCAGTCCTTGAATACACGCCCTAAGGGTGTTCTACCAAGTGATACGGTAGTGAACCCAAAGGGTGGGAACAATCATGTTATGGCGGTAACCCCTAGGAGTGGACGAGGCAGTAATGTGAATGCCTCCAAACACAAGAAATTTTTGGGTGATGAAGTTGAGTTGCAAGAAGACAAAGTTCCCTTGGTGGTTGAGAATGTGGTTGATGAAAATGTGAACGAAGAAGTGAGGATTGATATTCAGGATGCCGAGGTGGACATACGAGATGTTGTAAACCCATTTAGGGAACACGTAATAGACATGCCGGAGTCGGTGGTGCCAAAAGCCAATTCACCCTTGCCTAGGCCACCTCTACTTTATCCTCAAAGGCTAGCCATGCAGAAAAATGAGAATCAGTTCAAAACGTTCATTGACATGATGAAGAGCTTATCCATCAATGTGCCTTTGGTGGAGGCTTTGGATAAAATGCATGGCTATGCTAAATTCATGAAAGATTTGGTGACAAAGAAAAGATCAATGGACTACGAAACTATCAAGATGAAAGATTTGGTGACAAAGAAAAGATCCATGGACTGCGGAACTATCAAGATGAAAGATTTGGAGCAAATGCCTGGCTATGTTAAATTCATGAAAGATTTGGTGACAAAGAAAAGATCCATGGAATGTGAAACTATCAAGATGACCCACCAAGTTAGTGCTATAGTACATTCAATAGCTCCAAAGTTGGAGGATCCCGATGCTTTCACTATCCCTTGCACTATTGGAAGTGCAGATTTTTCTAAAGCTTTATATGATTTAGGGGAAAGCATAAACTTGATTCCCTACTCAGTTTTCAAGACTTTGGGCATTGGGCCACTGAGGCCAACTTCCATGAGATTGCAAATAGCGAATAGATCAATGAAGCGACCATTGGGTATTGTTGATGATGTGCTTGTCCGGGTGGACAAATTTATCTTGCCTGCTGATTTTGTGATCTTGGATTGTGAGGTAGAATATGAAGTCCCGATCATATTGGGGAGACCTTTCCTTGCTACGGGGAAGGCTCTAGTTGATGTGGAAGCTGGGGAACTCACTTTTCGGGTGGGTGATGAAAAGGTAGTCTTTCATGTGTGCAAGTCAATAAAGCATCCCAATTGTACCAAAGTGTGCTCATTTGTGGATCTTGTCACGGATTTGATAATTGATGATACTCGTGCAATGATCAATGTGGAAAATCCTTTGGGGGCCGTATTGTTAAATCTTGATGTCAATGATAATGAGGGTGGAGTGGAGTGTGTGAATACTCTACGTGGAATGGGCTCTTATTCTTATGAGCCTAGGAAACTCTCCTTGGATCTTGAAAATAGAAAGACTCCTCCAGCAAAACCTTCAATTGAGGAACCTCCGGTGTTGGAGTTGAAGCCATTGCCTCCACACCTCAGGTATGAATTCTTAGGACCTAGTTCAACTTTACCACTTATTCTTTCCTCTTGTCTTACTAACATGCAGGTAGATGCCACATCGGTGGTGCTCTAAAAGCGAAAGAAGGCAATTGGATGGACTTTAGCTGATATTCGGAGAATAAGCCCTGTATTATGTATGCATAAGATTATTCTTGAAGATGATGAAAAACTCTCTTTGGAATATCAAAAGAGGTTGAACGAGGCAATGCAAGAAGTTGTGAAAAGGAGGTGATAAAGTAGTTAGATGTTGGGGTTGTGTACCCTATTTCTGACAGCTCGTGGACTTCACCGGTGCAGTGTGTGCCGAAGAAGGGTGGTATGACCGCGGTGACCAATGATAACAATGAACTAATTCATACCCGGACAGTTACCGTATGGAGGGTATGCATAGACTACCGCAAGCTGAACAAGGTGACCCGCAAGGATCACTTCCCATTGCCTTTCCTTGACCAGATGCTTGATTGCGTGCCTTTTATTGCTTCTTGGATGGATATTCTGGGTACAACCAAATCCTGATTGCCCCGGAGGATCAGGAGAAGACCACATTTACTTGTCCATATGGCATATTTGCTTTTTCTCGGATGCCTTTCGGGTTGTGTAATGCCCCGACAACATTCCAACAATGTATAATGGCCATTTTCACCGATATGGTGGAAGATATTTTGGATCAGTTTATGGGCGACTTTAGTGTGGTGGATGATTCATTTGATGAATGTTTGAAAAATCTGGATAGAGTGTTGGCCCGTTGTGAAGACACCAATCTTATACTCAATTGGGAAAATGCTACTTCATGGTTGAGGAGGGCATAGTGTTGGGTCATAAAATTTCAAAGCATGGCATAGAACTTCATAAGGCCAAAATAGACGTGATTTCAAGGCTTCCTCCCCCCCCCCACTTCCGTCAAGGGGGTTAGGAGTTTTCTTGGGCACGCGGGTTCTACCAAAGGTTTATAACAGATTTTTTGAAGGTAGTGAACCCTTTGTGCAAGCTACTACAAAAGGATGCCAAGTTTGTGTTCAATGACGGATGTATGCAAGCATTTGAACTTCTCAAGCTTAAGTTGACCACCCCCCCGATCAGTACCGCACCAAATTGGAGTTTGCCTTTCGAGCTCATGTGCGACATGAGTGACATTGCAGTTGGGGCAGTTTTGGGTCAAAAAGTTAACAAAATGTTTCATCCGGTGTACTACGCAAACAAGACCATGAATGAGGCTCAAAGGAACTACACGGTAACTGAGAAAGAGTTGTTCGCCATAGTGTTTGCAATGGAAAAGTTTTGGCCATATCTTATGAGGGCCAAGGTCATAGTGCACACCGATCATGCAACCCTTAGGTATTTGATGACAAAGAAAGACTCTAAGGCTAGGTTGATGCGATGGGTTTTGTTATTTCAAGATTAGAAATTGTGGACCGGAAGGGTGGTAAAAACCAAGTGGCGGACCATTTGTCCCGCTTGGAGGAGGAAGGAAGGCCATGTGATGGCCTAAAGATCAATGATGCATTTCTCGATGAGCAGCTACATTCTGTGTCAATGAGTGATATTCCATGGTTTGCGGATGTTGCTAATTACCTTGTGACTGGCATTATCCCGTGTGATCTCTCCTCTAACCAAAGGAAGAAGCTCAAATAGGATAATTTGGATTTCTATTGGGATGAGCCGTATTTTTTCAAGACTTGCACGAATGGTGTGATCCGAAGGTGTGTCCCGGAGGAAGAGCAATTGAGTATCTTGGAAGCTTGCCATTCCTCTCCCTATGGTGGCCATCATGATGGGGCGAGGACTGCTTCCAAAGTTTTGAATTGTGGGTTTTATTGGCCAACTTTGTACAAAGATGCAAGTGATCTTGTGAAGAGGTGTGACGAATGTCAAAGAGCGGATGGAATTTCAAAGAAAGATGTGATGCCTCTCAATACCATTCTTGAGGTTGACATCTTTGATGTATGGGGCATTGACTTTATGGGCCCATTCGTTAGCTCGTGTGGGAACACCTACATTCTAGTGGCGGTTGACTATGTTTCAAAATGGGTTAAGGCCGTGGCTTTGCCCAACAATGAATCTAGGAGCGTAGTTGCATTTCTCAAAAAGAGCATTTTTACAAGGTTTGGCACTCCTCGTGAAATCATAAGTGATGGGGGGTCGCATTTTTACAATAGAGCTTTTGACACCTTGCTTGCAAAGTATGGTGTCAACCACAAAGTATCTACTCCTTAACATCCTCAGGCGAGTGGCCAAGTTGAAGTCTCAAACAGGGAAATCAAGAATATTCTGTCTAAAATGGTCAATGCAAATAGGACCGATTGGTCTAAGAAGTTGGATGATGCTCTATGGGCGTATAGAACTGCTTACAAAACTCTGATTGGTATGTCTCTGTATCGGTTGGTGTTCAAGAAAGCTTGCCATTTACTGGTTGAGTTAGAGAACAAGGCCATGTGGTCCTTGAAGAAGTTGAACCTTGATTGGGATGTAGCTGCTAATCTTCGGGTGGAGCAACTCGATGAACTTGACGAATTCAGATTCCATGCCTACTCTAATTCGTCCCTGTATAAGGATAAAATGAAATACCTTCACGATAAATATACTCGTGGCAAGGAGTTCAAGGTGGGGGATTTGGTGCTCTTATTCAACTCTCGGCTACGGTTGTTCCCGGTAAAGCTCAAGTCAAAATGGCACGGACCGTTTGAAGTAGTGTGTATGACCCTGTTTGGTGATCTTGATTTAAAGAATAAAAGTGGGGAAGTTTTTAGAGTGAATGGGCATAGGGTCAAGCATTACTTGGGAAAAATTGATGATAGCCACGTGGTGGTACTTCTTCATCTCAGATGATTAGATAGTAACACGTGTCGTGCCGCGATGTTAAATCAGGCGCTTCTTGGGAGGCAACCCATGTGTTTTTCTTCTTTTTTTTCATCGTAGGATAGGATTTATTTTTGGACTGACTGGTTGTGAGATGTTACAGGCTTGTGTTGATACAGTGCAGGACATGGTGGAAAAAGTGTTCAGGTCTATGAAGTTTTCAATGTGGCCGCACTACATTTAGTGCGGACCATACTGAAGAAGGACGAAAATATCAACTCTCTGAAGTTTGCCACCATGACCGCATTTCATTTTGTGCTGTCCGTGGTGGACCACTGCGGCCGCATTCCATTTTTTGCGGACCGCAATGGTTGCCTTCTCAAACTTTGAAAAAATGTTGTATGGTGCGGACCGCAGTCCATTTTGTGAGGTCCGCATTGGGTTGGTAAGCTGGCCTCCAGGTCCTTTTCTATAAATAGGGCTTGAGGTCCCCCTTTTACACTTTTTGACCCTTTACTCTCAGAAGTCATAAAAGCACTGTACATTTTTCCTTTTGCTCGTAATTAACTGCTTTGACTCGTTTACCTTCAGTTATTCTCACATCTGGTACCATTAACTTCTTCTTAACTGTTTTAATTTTTTTAAATTCTTTTATTTGTTTTTCTTGTTTTCCTTCTGCTCTTCCCGTACTTCTTTTGATGTGGTAAAATTAAGTTAGTTAATTTCTCGATTAAAGTAGAATTAGGTAGTTAGAAACACTGGGCAAATACATAGGAACCTTTCTTAGGTGTAAAATTGGACTTAAAATCAAAATACATTGAACCCTAAGTTAGTGTTTCTTCTGGGCACTCAGTGCGGACCGCGGTCAATTCTGTGCGGTCAGCGGTTCTTTAGTGTGGTCCGCAATGGAATTTTGTGCTGATCGTATTGCTGAGTCTCTGTTATCTAAAGTTTGGGGACTGTGACTGTCACACCTCCTTTTTTCACTTTTATACGGCTTTTATTACACCCCGGGAAGGGATATAGTAAAGAAAGGAGTTTTTTCCAATTTAAGGACAATCGAAACTGGATTCATTTTTTATTTAAGATTCAGAGTCGCCACTTGGGAGATTTATGGTGTCCCAAGTCACCGGTTTGAATCCTGAATCGAGGAAGGGTTTGACTCTATTTAACAGTTGCGAATCGAAAATCCGGGTAAGGAATTCTGTTAACCTGAGAGAAGGTGTTAGGCATTCCCAAGTTCCGTGGTTCTAGCACGGTCGCTCAACTATTATATTTGGCTAAAATTTAATCTTTATACATGTTACCCTACTCGTGCAAATTTTAGAATTAATTACCATTTTTTGTCAATTATTTCTATTTAAGAAAGTGAACGTCGTTTAAGAACATGTTTTCGGATCACGTCACATGAAATGCACCAGGATCCTCGACACCCTCTTATTCAATATTTTTGAATTTGGATTTGGGTTGCATGAAATGCACACCCGTATTAGGAAGGCAAGATTATTAAAAATCGCACCTAAAGCGGCTAACGTATTGTTATCTTTTGGGAAGGCCGTGAAATTCGCTAAACGGCCTATCCCGAATACTAAGTATTTTTAGTAAGTAATTAATGAGGGCCCCGCAATTGTGTATTTTTGATTTGGCGAGGCTCGTCTCATTTTATTATTAAAGGTCAAACTATCAATCTAAAATTTTATATTTTTATTTGTCTCTAATAGCCAATTAATTCACCAATATAGATTTGAATCTCGAATTCAAGTCCGAATTCAAATAAAAGGATAAAACCTTTTAGCTTGAACCCGCTACCTAACTCAAGACCCAATTTTATATTTATGGATTAATTTTTTATATTCCTAATTATTTTTAGTATTATTATATTTATTCCTTTGATTCTTATTCGCAATTATGAATTGCCATTGGGCCTCAAACTTAGCCCATTAGAATAATGCACAATTTAACTCATACATTTGACACATTATCAGATTGATACTATTAATAACCAAACAATTTTATTTTATACACTTGATTTGAATTTAGAAATGAAACAATTAATCAAACCAGCTCGACTGTGGACAAGTAATTAATCCCACAAAATGTTGCCTTCTTTTAGCAATTTAACAATGAGCCTAAACAGTTGACTAGCCTGGCCATTAACCCAGTCATTAACTTTTCAGCTTATAGCCACTTTGATTTAAAAATCGCCATAACAATGTTCAAACAGATGATATGATAGTTCGTTCTTCTTTTTTATTATTCTTTTAGGAATTGGGATTGTTAAGATTTGAACAAATCAACTTGCACATAGATAAACATACTCTAGCAACATGAAATCGTTTTTGATGAAAAGCCAACACAAGATCCTTTAAACTATTGAATCGTTATTTTTAGGTCTTACTCAAGTAATTCATGATTCTAAAAAATGAAACACTACAATTAATATTGAGACTCAGCATGAACGACACTTATGTACTGCTTCTCAATTTATTTACTAACATGTTAACATACCTAGGGGTCACAAATTTCAGAATCATTTCCTATCTCAGCTTTCTTTCTAACAGTTAAACTACACAAGACAAAACTATATTGTGTCAATGTAAAATGAAGGAATGTCAAAGTTTAGTTACATATGAAACTTAAAACTGAATTATACGAGAAAGGCAATAATACACATTTGTAAGCCAAGGAGCACTACAGGAAACTATTTATTCAAATACATCTGAACGACAAGGAGTTAAA
>MU678638.1:0-37915 GCA_026770625.1 Nicotiana glauca
AGCCCCTCGGGCATCAGTAAAACAGTGATACTCAGCTCAAATGATAGTTCAAATATCAGTTAAAACTCTAAGTTTTAGTAAAATATAGCTGAGTTCATAAAACAGAGTAAATCACACGGACAGAGTTCAAATAGTATTTCAAATAGTGAGGGAAACAGTGATGACAGTTCATAAAGACTTCAAACAATCGGCAATAAGCCCCAAGTATGGCAATGAGCCCAAGTCACATTGATAACAACAAATCATTTGCAAGTACGCGGCAAATACCAACAACCGGGATGGACCAAGTCACGATCCCCAACGCTGCTCTACCCCACGCTCAGGTCCAGCGTGCAAGTCACCTCAACACAGCACCAAGATGTGCAAATTCGGGGTTCTAGACCCTCAGAATATCATTCACAAGTATTACTCACCTCTAGCCGGCCGATAATCTAGCTCGCCAAGCCTTTCCCTCNTGTTGGCAAAACCCGAGCCTCGGGCCCACTTCTCGAAAAATTACGAAATTCACATTCCAGAATCCTCGTCTCACCACGAGTCCATACATATAAAATTTATCAAAATCGGAGTTCAAATGGGCCACCAAATCCCAAATTTACATAGCAAAAATTCATGCCCTAACTTCTTCAATTTATACCCAAATTCAGAGAATTAATGGATGATTCTTTGTTTAAATGAAGTATTAAGGCCACGAGACTTACCTCCAATCACTTCCCGATGAAATCCCCTTCAAATTCTGTCAACTAGCTCTCAAGGTAGTGCAAAAATGGAGAAAATAATGAGGGGTTCGCGACTGAAATTTTCATTAAAAGCATTCTGTCTCGCCTAGATTTACACTATGCGATCACATCACCACTATTGCGATCGCATAGCACAAAAATCCAACCTCCCAAAATTACCCTTATGTGATCGCATAACCACAATTGCGATTGCATAGAACCAGCTCCTCACCCTATGCGTTCGCACTCAGGACCCCGCGTTCGCATAGCACATTGCACCATAAAGACCCCAGGTCCAATTAACACTGTGCGATCGCAGCCTCCTCTATGCGATCGCACTGCTCAACCAAACAGCCCCTCAAAGACACTCTATGCGATCGCAATTCCCCTATGCGATCGCATAGAACAAAATTTCTGCAACTGCTACTGCAATTTCCTAAGTCCAAAAACCTTCCGTTTAACCATCCGAAATCACCCGAGGCCCCCCGGGACCTCAACCAACCTACTCCAAAACATCATACGAACTTGTTCCAATCACCAAAACACATCCAACAACACAAAAATCATCAATTCACCACGGATTTAAGCCTAATTTTTCCTTTCAACTTTCGAAACTCACATACAATCAAAACCCGACCAAATGACGTCCGAATGACCTGAAAATTTGCAGACAAATCCAAACTCACCTAACAAAGCTACTGCAACTCTCAGAATTACATTCCGACCCTCGGATCAAAATCTCACCTAACAACCGGAATTCGCCAAAATTCCAACTTCGCCAATTCAAGCCTATTTCTACACCGGAACTCCAAATTCAATTCCGATCGCTCTCCTAAGTCACAAATCATCCCCCGAAGCTAACCGAAACACCGAAAATCACATCCGAGCCCTCTATCCACCTAGTCAACTTCCGGTTGACTTTTCTGAAATAAACTCCCTTTAAAGAGGCTATGTGCCTTATTTTCAACCAGAACCAATTCAATTACACCCGATCGACTCTAATTCTGATATAGAAACATGAAGCAACACAATAAGGGGAAAACGGGGTGTAACTCACGTGACGACGGGCCGGTTCGTCACAGTTTAAATCAATTTTAGAAATGTTAGTTTAAATCAATATTAGAAAGGTTAGTTTAAATAAATTTTAGAAATGTTAAGTTTAAATCAATTTGGAGAATGGTTTGTTTGTATTCAATATTTTGTCAATCTCGTATGCATGTTATAATTTCAGCTTTAGTAGCTCGCTTATAAAATAAGGCATGAAACAATCTGCAATTTAACAAGTTCGGGTGACATTTGTCGTTCGCATCTATTATAACCTAATAACTAATAAGAGGCCCGAACTCATCAAGCATGTAAATCAATTAGGACTTTTTCTTCTTTCAATTTTAGAGACGAACAAAAAAATAGAAAATGTAGTCACTTTAGGATTATCCTTTTAAAATAAATGGGACGAGCCTCGCCAAATAAAAGGCACAAACTGCGGGGCCCTCTATACGTGTTTGTAAAGTTACTTAGACTTCAGGATGGGCCGTTAGCAAAATTTCACGACCTTACCCAAAATAATGATACGCTATTCGCTTTAGGTGCGTCTTTAATAAATTACTTCCTTAAATTCGGGTGCACATTTATGTGACCCAAATCCAAATCTCAACGGAGTCGAAATATGTCAATAACCACGGGTACATTGATTGTTACGTGGTTCGAGATGCATTTTCATGACATTGCAATTCCTTTTAATATAATGAATGAGACGAGCCTCGACAAACAAAAATACATATGCCGCAGGGCCCTCTATACGTGTTTGTAAAATTACTTAGACTTCGGGATGGGCCGTTTAGCAAAATTTCACGGCCTTACCCAAAATAATGATACGCTAGTCACTTTAGGTGCGCCTTTAATAAATTACTTTCTTAAACTTGGGTGCACATTTATGTGACCCAAATCCAAATCTCAATTGTACATTGATGTGACGTGGTTCGAGATTTTCACAACGTTGCAATTCTTTGTTAAAATAATAATAATAATATTAAAGCGGTTAAAGGTTAAAATTTGCACATAAGTTAAAGCATGTTATAAATCAGATAAATGTGCCAAATACGACAGTTGAGCGACTGTGCTAGAACCACGGAACTCGGGAATGCCTAACACCTTCTCCCGGGTTAACAGAATTTCTTACCCGGATTTCTGGTTCGCGGACTGTAATATAGAGTCAACGTTTTCCTCGATTCGGGATTCAAACTTGTGACTTGGGACACCATAAATCTCCCAAGTGGCAACTCTGAATATCTTCATAAACGAATCCCGTTTTGATTGTCCTTTAATTGGAAAAACTCCCTTTACTACACCCTTCGCGGGGTGCGGTATCTCCAAAAGGAGGTGTGACAACTGTTACATATGAAACACCTCAAGTCACTATGCTCAAAATTGATAGCCGTGCACAATTCGATGTCTGGAACAAAAAAAATTCATTACACCCACGGTGAAACAAACAACATACGCCACGCACCTCGATAGGTCATAACTAATACTCCATTTACCGAGCAACACCGAATTACTCTTCCCGTTGACTCTCACTATGAATCCCCAATAGAACCGCACCACATGTGCCCATAACCAACAAATTATAACATCTCACAACACCGAAAAGCAACTCATAGCTCTCCTCATACCACTAACAAGCTAAATAATGATCGAATCAACCTATCCCTCAACAATACAATTCGGGGCCATCCAAGCCAACTCGAGCTAAACACGTATCCACATCGGCCAACCAACAAACTCATTACCAAGAAAACATGAAGCTGCTCCTTCCACTACTATAACTCCTACCGGAGAAGTACGATGCGATGCCCGACACCAAATCAATATCGAAATGCATAACCTCGCCCGACGACATGCCCGGCCACAAGAAACCCATCCAAAAAGTCCCTCAACACAGGAACTGAACCAATTGTAGAAACCTCTGTACTGACATCCATCACGTAGGCCCAATTAAGAAAAGCAGTCCTCCCCATCCATCTGCTGGTCTTTGGAATACAAACCACTCTGCTAGGACATAATCTGATGCACCTCGTCACTCAGCCCGTGGCACTTTCCGGCATAGCCCATAGGGCAATAGTCTAGAATAAACCAACACTGAGACAGCCAGTCTACACCCCAATATCATATCAATAATCTAACATCCCAAGAAAAGAAAAAAAATCCAATCAGGCCTCAAAATCCCAATAGCTGCTAAACGGTGCCGATACACATGATCCACCACCACTACATAGCCTGTACCTAAAAACTCCCAATCCCAACTCCATATAGCACACGAATCACCATATGTGATCAGAATTCTGCCGTATGAATACATATCACACCTCGAGTACCCAATCATTCCACGAAAGATTTTCTAAAATTTCCCCTGTGCAATAAAAAAAAATCAGATATCGACAATTGACCTAGCAAGAAAGCGCCGCAATACTACCGAAGTATCATCAGTGAAATCACATTACCCCTTTCCGAGACTAATACTCTCGTCAAATCACTTCCATTTAGCAGTACCATTTCCTTGATTATCTAAGGTTACCCGTTGCCTAAGAGTTTTATGAACTTCCTTTCAGAACTAAACTGAAACCTCGCGCGCCAGTCTCGATTCTCTACAACGTACCACATATACCATACCATCCAAAGATAACATGAGAACTTTTATCTCCCTCCCGCGTCGCAGACATCGACGCACTCAACTAGTCAAGAACTTCCATTGATCCCATCTAGAAGAAAATCATTACACTCTCCATGCTCCGCAAGTCCATAGAAAATATACATCTCCAAACCACGATGAAACCCAACAAGAATTGTCTCCCAATTCCATTTGCACAAGCTAGACTGTCAGGACTGAATCCTTATAACTAGACCAAGCTAAACAAGCTGTCAGAACTCAAACGCTTTGCTGCAAATACATGTATGAACTTATTGCCTCAAACACACGCAAAGAATTAATCACATCCTTACCATATCGATTCGGTATTCTATCAAGATACTCTACCGATCTAAATTTCCTTCTGTTCCATCCTAAACTTGATATTTCTTCTTGCTGTAGCGCCACAATGCCTCACCCAGGCATACCACATGATACCCAAGCATGAACCACACAGTCTGAAACTAATAATCCGCTGAATACTCTCTTGAATATTCCCAAAATCACCACATTCCACAACACTTAACTCTGAAGAACTTCCTTTGAATCTGGATCCGTTACCTTTACTATCCTGATATTGATGCATAGAATCCCATAATTAACATAGAAATACCAAAAATCTAAACCTTTTTCAATGAAAACACAGTTTCTAACCACACATGCAACTTTAACATATCTGATTGTTCCCTCTAGACTCTTGAACACATTAGAACCATGTTCGAAAGTCATTCTCTCTTATTCAAACTGCAAATCACCTGACCTGATGGACAGAACCACCCGTTCCTCATTGGAACTCCGATACCGCAAGAGGATGTCTTCATCCCAATGCAACCAAGCAACTTCTTACTTTATACGTCGAGCATCATTTGCAAATAACACTCTAGACATTCCGTGATTCTCATACTCTATAAAGCATAATATGACATCTGTCACAATTTTTGCTTCACTCGTGCCATCCTCGGCTCAATTTCTGCGACCAGAACAGATTCGCCAGCATGCTTCAAACCGGAAAGAACATAGCACCTAACCGTGCAATAAGCTAATCAACAGCAACATCCCTAAGTTGGCTCGAAGCCATATATCAGGACACACTCAATAACCCATAACACTTTTACTCTAATGATGCCACAATAACATAGTGAGATTAAACTCAAATCATTTACAAGTTTGTAAAAACACAGATCATCTAGTACTGTAATCCTCTGCTAATCTCGCATTCATCCACATATCAGTTGAGTCCACTCTCTTAAGCGACCCAAATTTTTCAAATTTCAACACGTACTTTTTAATGACACATGAGATCTTCTAACATACACCTAGGGATCATACCACTTCAGAACACTCCGCAGGATATAACCACCTGCTTCGCCTCAATTTAGTATTTCTGCATACCTTCCACCGTTATACACATTACACAGTCATTTAGTCTTATTGGGTCTAAACTCATACTGCCACACGTAATGCACTTCCCTCCCCAACTAGGAGACTAGAAAAATATTCCTCACGCGACCATAACTCGCGCTACACATCAAATCACAATAGGAATCGAACACTTAACAGTTCATCTATTATCTAGCAGGCTTCTTCACTACCAAGTCAAATAGATACATCTCGCAGTACTAGCATACTCACCACATGGATATATAACCGCCATTCTGGATAATAAGGACAATACCAAACATATAAGTTCAAAACACCTACTCACAAAATCAGCACCTCGGTGCTCAAGCCATAGGCAAAGATCCGGCCTCAAGTCCTCCAGACTGGCCTGACATAAACACACGGAGATCACATCTCGCGCCCTTGATCGGGGAATCACAAGCCATCAAAGCACATCTGATACTGAGCACTCAAGCACGCATACAAACGTATGGAAGGAATTTCAAGAGTTTTTTTCAAGCTGAATCAAGGACGCACGATAAGAATTCAAGAATGTGAATTTTTGCTAAAGGTTTCGCAGCCTCTCGAGGATAAATACAATTGTCTCTGTATCGATCCGCGAAACTCTACTAAACCTGCTCATGACTCGTGAGACCTAGTAACCTAGGCTCCAATATCATCTTGTCCCGACCCAAACCCCGCTCCGGTCGTGATGGCGCCTCTCGTGAAGACAAGGCCAGCCAACCTACCCTATTTGCCTCTTTCATAAATAGATAAACATGAGTAAATAATTTTAAAGATGATTCAATAATATTACTTAGCGGAAGTACAATCAAACACAGCCCAAACCGGGGTGTCACAAGTCACGAGCATCTAGAAGAGTCTAAATACAACTACAAGGTCAATAATATACATAGTAGAATTTAGAATCAAAGGAAGAAATCTGGTGCTGCGGACGCTAGCGATCACCTTGCTCAGCTACGCTAGCAATACCTTCAACCAGCTCAAAACCCGCTACCGGGTGAACAACTACCTACATCTACACGCGAGGTGCAGGGAGTAAAGTGAGTACTCCAACTCAGTGAGTAATAAAAGTGAGTAATAACTGAGCAGCAAGAAATCGCATAAAGCAACCAACGTGTTGAATACAAGCCGGGTACAATTTTCTGAGAAAAATAGTGAAATCCGTGAAATCTTTAGAAATACCTTGTCTCAGTTCAAATCTCCTTTGAAAATGATCTTTTCAACAATTACAAAAATGATTTCAAAACAGTTAGTGCTGATAAGCACGGAAAAATGTTCCCCGCGAGCACAAGTAACACAGTATAATAGGTAAAAAGACAAGTAAATATGCAAGATGAGCACATCAAAGTTCTCCCCTCAGGAAATATCTCAAAACAGTACTAGCCCCCCGGGCATGATTTATGTTCTTGGTCAGCCATTGTTACCTGACCAAAATGTGTATAACAGTGCCATTATTACCACTGTCCAAAATTTATCCGCCCTAGATGGGTACCCGCACTCACTGGGAGTGTACAGACTCCGGGAGGGGCCCCTTACGGCCCAAGAGCAATATCAAGCCACCTCGTGGCATATAAACAAGGCCTGAAAGACTTCTCACATCATACTCGAGGACTGAAAGCCTCCTCACATTACACTCAAGGCCTGAAAGTCTCCTTACATATCACTCGAGGCCTGAAAGACTCCTCACATATCACTCGAGGCCTGAAAGCCTCCTCACATATCACTTGAGGCCTGAAACCCTCCTCACCTCACGCTCAAGGCCTGAAAGCCTCACTCAGTCCAGAAAATATCATAAAGTTCTCAGCCCAGACAATAGTGAAATATCAGTAAAGTCTCAAAATCAATTAAAATCAAACTCGGTATAATTAACAGGACTGAGTTCAAGTAGTATATCAAATAGTGAGGAAAGAGTGATAAAATTCCCGAAGGGGTTCAAATAATTGGCACGGAGCCCAAATATGGCAATCAGCCCAAATCATGATAATATAAAATAAGTTTCAGTTAAATAAGTGGTAAAATCAACAACTGGGATGGACCAAGTCATAATCCCCAACGGTGCTCTGCCCCACACTCGCTATCAGGCTTACAAGTCACCTCAATATAGCACTACATTATGCAAATCCGGGGTTTTAAAACCTCAGTATATCATTTACAATCATTACTCACCTCGAACCGGTGAAATCTCTAGCTCGCGACGCCTTTGCCCCTCAAACCGGCCTCCACGCATGTCGAATCTATCCAATATCAGAGAGAATACATCACAATATGCCATTGGGACAATACCCAATCGAAAACAATCGAAAAAATAGCAAAAATCTCGAAATTAGCAAAACCCGAGTCCCAGGCCCATTTCTCAAAAATAAAAAAATTTCACATCAATGGATTCCTTATCTCGCCATGAGTTCATACATACCAAGAACTCTCAAAATTCGAGCTCAAATGCCCAAATCAATTTTCAAATTCTCAAGCCCTAGTTTTTCAATTTTAGGCTTAATTTCCATGAATTTCTAGATGGATTACATAATAAGAACGAGTTTTAGGTTCAAAAATCTTACCTCCAATCGATTCTCCGTGAATCCCTCTTCAATTTCCTTCAAAAAGCTCTCAAAAAGATCAACAATGGAGTGAATGAGCCCCAAAATTGCGGATGAAATGTTATTTTAAAACCCTTTTGCTCAGGCCTATTTCCACTTCAGTGGCTCAGATGCCGCATTTGCGGTAACCCCTTATGCGGAATCTCCTCCGCTTCTGCGGATTCTTCAAAACTGCTCCGGATAACTTCTGCGGTTAAGTTCCGCTTCTGCAGACACCACAACTGTGAAATTTATCCGCATCTACGAAACTCCTCCATATGGCTAAGAGTCACACCTGCGACCCCCTCCTCGCATCTGCAGAACTGCATATGTGGCCCTTTTTCCGCAGATGCGGAAATACCAGATACCAGCAAACCAGAAATTCCACAACTCCAAAATTCATCCTGATGGCCATCCAAAATCACTCTGAGGCCCCCGGGACCTCAACCAAAAACACCGATATAATCCAATACCTTATTCAAACTAGCTTGAACCATCAAAACACCACAATTAATACAAAAATCATCAAATTACATCAAATTCAAGCCTAAGTTCATCCAAATCTTTCGAAACTCGCATTCGACCAAAAACCCAACCAAAACACTTCTGAATCAATTGAAATTTTGCACACACATCCCAAATCACTTAACGAAGATACTGCAACTCTCGGAATTCCATTCCGACTCTCAGATCAAAATCTCACATATCAACCGGAAATCGCCAAAACACTAACTTCGCTAATTCAAGCCTAATTCTACACCGGACCTTTAAAACCACTTCCGATCAAACTCATAAGTCATGAATCATCTCTCGGAGCTAACCGAATCACCGAAAATCACATCCGAACCCTATAACTCATAAGTCAACCTCCGGTTGAGTATTTCCACACCAAGCCTTCCTTAAAGAGACTAAGTGTCTCATTTTCTACCAAAACCGATTCAAATGAACTCTAACACACCAAATACCGATAACGAAACATGAAGAAGCATAAAATGGGGAAAACGGAGTGGTTCTCATGAGACGACAGGTCAGGTCGTCACAGTACCCTTCCTTGTACAACTTGTTAATTGTTTTCTCTCCATTAATACCAAGCCTACAATGCCAAAGGTATGTAATTTACATGATCATTTCTTTTCCTCTTAAGACTTGAAACAATCATAATTGAATTAGCATTAACATTAGGTAAGATATAATCATCATGTTGGAGATAGACATTCACATATAAATTATCACCATAATTAATAGAGCAAATACAATCGCCTATAATAATGCGAAAAAACATGTTTGTCTAATATAGATGATGAAATTATGTTTCAAACACATTTAGGAACGTAATAAAAATCCTCCAACATAATTAATTTAATTTGCCCCTAAGCATTATTAAAGAAATTTATCCTACAGCTACAGTCACAACTTTTTCACCATTTCCAATTTATAGATTAACTTATCCTTTATTTTGTTTCCTACTTATCTTGAGCCCTTGCAACATATTGCAGATGTTATAACCATTGCCGGTATCTAATACCTGTCACACTTCCTTTTTCGCTACACCCGCAAGGGCAAAGGAGTTTTTCCACTTAAAGGACAATCGAAATGGGATTCGTTATTTATTAAGATTCAGAGTCACCACTTGGGAGATTAATGGTGTCCCAAGTCACCGGTTGAATCCCGATCTGAGAAAAATATGACTCTGTTTAATAGTCCGCAATCCAGAAATCTAAGTAAGGAATTCTGTTAACCCAGGAGAAGGTGTTAGGCATTCCGGATTTCGTGGTTCTAGCACGGTCACTCAACTGTCATATTTGCCTTCGTTATTTGATTTTAGTACATGTTTTAACCTATGTGCTTTTAACTTTGAAGCGCTTTTATTATTATTAATTTAAGAGAATTTCAACGTCGTGAAGACATGTCTCAAACCGTGTCACATAAATGCACCCGGGATTTTTGACACATTTTGACTTCGTTGAGATTTGGATTTGGGTCCCATAAATGTGCACCCAAATTTAGGAAGGTAATGTTATTAAAAGCGCGCCTAAACTGGCTAATGTGTTATTATCTTTGGGGAAGGCCGTGAAAATCGCTAAACGGCCCATCCCGAATTCTAAGTTTTTAATATAGCCATTTAAAGAGAGCCCGACAATTTATGTATTTTTGTTTAGCAAGGCTCATCTCATTTTATTAATTAAAAGTAAGCCTAAAGTGACTACGATTTCTATTTTTATGCGTCTCAAAAAAAAGGGTCCTAATGAATTAGTATGTCAGTGTATTATTACTAAAATATTTGAAACAAATAATGAATTTAAGTGAAACAACTCAGCGGATATTCAGCATTTGGGCCTGTGATGATGGGATACGGGCCCAGGGTGTGCCGGTACAGACATTTTAACTACAAAGCTAAGTGCGGCAATTTTGAGCCTAGCGTGTGAACCCAGTTGAGGTTCAGGACCAGTTGCGAGCCATTACTTGTATACCAGAGCTAACTGTCCTGCTTCTAGAACTAATGAGCCACTACAATCTTTGAGAAATCAATGATTAATCTAACAATAAAATGAAACCATCAGAAACGCTAAAAATCATAGCTGATGCCTACAATAAGTGTTCTCTTACTATTCACATTTATACTTTCCTTTTCCTTTCAATTGATGTAATACTCCCTGAATTGGCAATTAGTATGAGCTAATACTCAGAACTAGTCGAACATAATATAACAATCATATTCCAGACTAGTTTAACAGTCCAATAAGTTCATTCTAATTACACGAACTAACTATCAGATGCTAACATGTACTAATGTGAACTATATTCAAAATTGCGCATACAACTCAATTTTAGTTCAATTGCTATAAAACTACAGAATGAACTCGTCCAAACACATATTAGAGTTAACTGCAATGCAAATGACTAATAAAACAGTAAAGCTTCAACGAAGATCAAGCAACAGTCTGCATTTCCATTTCATTTGAGGAATTACACCAGATCAGTTCCAATTGTGTGTACTTGGAATTAGAATAAGAGTGAAGGAGAAGAAGTCAGCTAAGGCAGTAAATCGAGCAATAGCAATGATAAATGATGTTCAACAGTGTTGAATAGCAAGCTGCAAAGGATCAAACAGCCCAGGCATATAGTCAGAAATCCAGGAGTGTTTAAAACCAAACAAAACTACCAAATTGACTCAAAACCAGCCTGAATAAACCCAAAATCACTCGAAAACCAACCAGTAAACCTCTGAAACTTTCACAACCAGAAATTAAGCTAGAAACATGCAAATCACCAACTGGAATTCGAATTCTACTTAAGGAGAACTAATGCAACAGTTGTTTTTCTTTTTGTACTTTTGTATTGCTTTTTGTTTGTATTTTTTGGAAAGAACTAAGATCTAAGGAATTTTTTATCTGAAATCTGAGCTTCAGATTTAGGAATCTTGGAGAGTGTTTTGGGGGGAATTTTTTGGGGTTCCAAAACTTTTTAATCAAGGCAAGGTGCATGCCTTTTATTGGCACAAAATGAAGCTTATCAGATTTCCAGTTTTCTTTTTTAGTCCTTATTCATTTTTAGATTTAGTCCCTTATTTTTTAACTTGTTATCCAAGTAACTACACTTATCTTTTGCAATTTACCTAAAAACCCCCATCTAGAAGCTCCTAGGAAGTTCATTCTAAATTCCCTACCCTTGAACTACCTATTTTATCCCTTTAGTTTAAACTAAATCGCAGTTATAACCAAACAAATCCCTAATCTCTGAATTATCAACATAGTGAAGACTAATCCTAATTCAAGCTAAGACCAACAAACTAAGACTTAACTAATTGAACCAAGATTGAAGTAAAACAAGAAAATTAGGAGATCAATTATTCCTATAAGAGTAGTACTGAAGCGAATAAGAACAAATTCTACCAAATCGACAGAAAAATCATAATCACAATTAAACTAACATAATTATCATTAAGCTAAAAGAAATAATTTACTAAACTGGAATCAAGAATCAAATCAAACTAAACTACACAAGCAATAAAAAGGAAAATCAAGCACAAAATTAGACTCAGAATGGAACCAGAAATAAACTAAACAAACATTAAACTAATAGTTAATAATTATGAGAGCCAAGCAACAGAAAGAACTTAAACAAAGAAAAAGGAAAAACTCGAAAAACTCACTGATTTACCCTCTCATTTCCAGATTCCAAATTAGGGTTCTCTGGTGATATTTGAGCAGCAACAATGATAGAAACATCATGTGGAAGAAGAGTGGATCGTGTGGTACCAATTTGGAGTAATTCGGAGCACTTAGGGTTTTGGCCGGAAAAACTCAAATTGAAATTCTAACAGTTTCGGCCAAATTCGAGGGGTGATTCTTAGGTCATTGGAAAGAGGGAACGGAGGAGATTTACCGGTGTAAATTTGGGGTGATTTGGAGGAGGTTGCGTCATGGCCGGAAAAACTTCAAATGAAGATTCGACAGGTTCTGGGCTTGTTCGAGGGAAACCATTTATAGATTTGGAAAGAGGGGGAAGAGGGGAACAAGGGGTGTTATTTGGGGTAGTTTGGCGACGGGCCACCGCCGTGGACGATTTCCGGTGGCGGCGTGCGGTGGTGTTACAGGGTCTGTGGCTAGGGTTGTGTTTGAGACAATGAACCGAGGGTGGGGGGGGGGGGTGTTCCGACCCTTATATGTTTCTTGACCCTAGCTTCTTGGCCGTTTGATCAAATAACATCAACGACCATGATCAACAGACGAAACGTGGTCGTTTGGTGAAGGGAAAGTCGGGTCGGGTAGAGGTTAGTTTAGGGCCTGGGCTGGGGTATTTTGAGGTGGGTTTTAATTGATTTGGGTTGGGCGAGATGGCCCAATTTTGGTCTTCTTATTAAGACATCTCTTTTTTAATTTATTTTCTTTTGTTTTCTCCTTTTTATTCTCTGTTATTTATTTTTGTATTTCATTTTGTATTTTCTTGATTTTATTAAGATGCAAAAATTAAAATGAAACCCAATTTATTTTCAAAATTAAGCTAATTAATTCCTAAAAATTATTTAAAATCTATTTCGTGACAAATTCAACAATTAACAATTAAAAATTAAAAAGTGGACTACTTTTGTTATTTTCTTCATATTTTATTCTAAAAATGACTTAACCACTAATTAATCCAAAAATATGAAATTAGATCCTAAATGCAAATGCCAAGCCTATTTTTTATATTTTCATATGCATTAACATGTACAAATAAAATGCAAACAATTAACAGAAAATAACACAAAATTCACAAAATTTGCAAAATAATGAAGAAAAATCATTTTGTTTGAAATTTTGGGAGTAATTCACTTAGGACAAAAATCACGTGCTCACAATACCCACAGTGAATAATTAGTAGTAGCTAAATGTCACGACCCCAGTTCATCCTCCGTGAACATGTTGTGATGGCACCTAGTTCCTATAACTAGGTAAGCCCAACAGTGCGGAACAACAACATAACTTGCGGAATAAATATTTTAAAAGTGAACAATTAAAATAAAACTATATAAAAAATACGGCTCGGCATATATTACTCAATAATGCGGAAGTCTACAAGATCACCCCAAAATCCGAAAACTCACGGGAAACACAGGCTAAAGAAGTACTGTAAATGCTCTAATCTCTAGAGTGTCTACATCAAAGGTACGATATAAAACTAAGTACTACAGATAGAATAAATAAGGAGACTCTTCGGTCCGCAGACGCTGCAAATATACCTCTAAGTCTCCGTACCTCTCCCCGCCTCAAGGGTAGTTCGCCTGAGTGAAGGAACCTGGATCTGCACAGGAAAAACATGCGCAGAAAGGGCATTAGTACACCATAGCGGTACTCATTAAGTGCCAAGCCTAACCTCGGTTGGGTAGTGACGAGGAAGGTCAGGGTCCTACTGAGATAAAACACAATATATGATAGGATAAGGAAAACAGTATATATAACGTCTACAGCGAGAATTTAAACAGGATAATTAAGGGAAACAGTAATAGGAATACTGCTCATATCAGGAAGTAATAGCCAGGGATCTCTTGGTATCCTCAACATATATGTCGCACCTCCTTTTTACGCCTACCGCACCCCGCGAAGGATGTAGTAAAGGGAGTTTTTCACTTAAAGGACAATCGAAACGGGATTTGTTATTAATAGTTGGAGTCTCCACTTGAGAGATTTATGGTGTCCCAAGTCACCGGTTTGAATCCTGAATCGAGGAAAACGTTGACTCTGTATTACAGTCTACGAACCAGAAATCCGAATAAGGAATTCTGTTAACCCGGAAGAAGGTGTTAGGCATTCCTGAGATCTGTGGTTCTAGCACGGTCGCTGAACTGTCATATTTGGCTTATTTATCTTATTTTAATGCATGTTGAACATATGTGCAAATTTTAACTCTTCATCGCTTTCATTATTATCATTATTTTAAAGAGAATTGCAACGTCGTGAAAATGCATATCGAACCACGTCACATCAATGTACCCGTGGTTGTTGACACATCTCGACTCAGTTGAGATTTAAATTAGGGTCACATAAATGTGCACCCGATTTTAGGGAGGTAATGTTATTGAAGTACTCGCCTAAAATGACTAGTGCGTTATTGTTTTGGAGAAAACCGTGAAATTCGCTAAACGTCCTGTCCCGAAGTCTAAGTATTTCATATATACATTTAATAAGGGCCCCGCAAATTATGAGTTTTATTTGGCGAAGCTCGTCTCATTTATTTTAAAAGGCCAACCTAAAAGCAACTACGATTTGCTATTTATTTTTGTCTCTAAAAGAAATAAAGAAAATCCTAATCAATTAACATTAAAAGTTCGGGCTTCAAGTTCAAGTTCGGATCCAAACAAAAGGAAACACCTTCTAGTTTGAACCCGCTACCTAACTTAAAATCCGCCGCCCGCCATTTTAAATATTAACAAACCAACTACCATTTCGATCTAATTCAAACCTGGCTTTATTAGATGAATTCGACTATTGGAATTAGCTATGTGCAATACAAAGCCTTATTTTTTACTCTTTTTACGAATTGTTGAAAAATGCATCAATGCTTAAAAACAGACGTCAAGCTAACGTTAATCACTAACATTTGAGAACTAACATTAGTTACTAACATTATTTGAATTGCTATTTAAAATGATGTTATTTACACAAGTGAACTCGCAATTTCAGAACTAGACATTAAACCAACATGTCGATTTCCATTTGAACCTGTTTTGTGACGCATAGACTATTTGAAACTATTTTTATGACTACTGGAAATGAATTAACTACATTATATTTCGTAACTAATAATCTCAAACTAAGATTAATCACAATTGATATTCACATGTTTATAGCAATAGATTCAACAGCCCAGCTACAGTCCATAAAATTAACACAGTCCAAACCTACTTGAAAACAATCCTAATTATACAAGCCTTATGTTTATTATCCTAAACTACATTAGCATTTTTATATTTCAATCAGTATAAAACTACATCAATACAAAACAATGCAAGGATTTGAGAAACTATATCAAACTTCATGCTCCGGGCACATATTTGTTTATCAACTGATGATGCTACATTGAATCAGGTTCAAAATGTGTACCTAGATAATGGAAATAGAAGAAGAAAAGGAGGAAGTCAGTAGGAGCAGATAACACAGCAATAACACAGCAGCAACGGAACAACTTAGCAAAACCCAACAGCGCAGCAATGGAACAGTTCAAAACAATCAGTAGAACACCCAAAATAGACCAAAATGAGACCAAGTAATCAACAGAATAATAGCACCCAATAGCTGACCCGAAAACAGCTTAGTTTCAACCAAATACCAATCAAAATGCAGTACCAGCAACAAAAGATGAACTCGAAAATATAACTTGATAGTTAAAGCTGAAGTTCTCTTTAGTTCTCAATGAAACAGTATTAATTGAACTAACTGACTGCTTCAACTCTCTCAAAATGCTCTTTAATAACTTTTAAAATGATTTTCTTCAAACTCTCTAAGAAATTGATTTTCAGGAAAAAAAACCAGTATTCTGTCCAAATTCTGCTCTATTCTTTTGTCCAAATTCAAACCTTTTTTACAGCTCATAAGAGCATTAAGACCCATTGATTAAGCATTTTTGCCCATCAACTCCACTACCATATGTTTTGTTCCCCATTAACCCTTGTCTTTTCTTTATTTAATTCCCTTGTTCCCCACTAACCCTTGTCTTTTCTCATTACTTAATTCAAAAGTTATGGGTGAGTTTGTTTAATCAATCCCTTTACCTCCCCATTATGTTTTGTTCCCCACAAATGCCTTATTCTAATGGTACACTAGCTTAGTGGGTCGGGGCACTCAAGTTAAATAATTCTCCAATTTTTTAAGTCCCAAAATACCCCTTGAACCTACTGTGAACTACTTAAAATACTCCTGAAACCCCTTCCAATTTGCATTAAACCTATCAGCTATAATCAATTCACCTAATCAACAAACTTAAACAGAACAAACAAGTATTCGAATCACTAAACTCAATCATCAATTAAATCCAACAGAATTACAACCAATATGAAGGTTTCAATGATTCTGAGAAAATCACAATTCTAAACTAAAACTTAGGCAAAAGATGAATGAGCAATGTATATTCACTGAATCGAAAACAAACTGAAGTTATATGCAAAACCTGATGAACAACAAAGGAAAGTAAAAGCTCCACAGACCACTACTAGATAATCACAAACAAACCGGATCAACGACTTAATAAGAGACATTCAAAAACGAAGCTAAAGCATGGTAGGATAATGAACACAAAAATATAACAAGCCATAAACTCTGAATTTTTACAGAACCATTAAAATAGAACCATACTAACAAAATAATGAAGGTGAAAGACAGACCCGAAGGAGATTTCCGATTAAACCGAAATGAAGCAACAATTACAACTGCACATTGACACGACTTTAAACGAAATCAACAACATCGAACCAGAATCTCGGACGAAGACTTCAACTTTGACGTAAACAAAATCTGTCCGGCCAGCGATCGTCTTAAACAAACGGGAGCAGCGAATAGAAAGAAGATGATGACTGACAATGATGACTGACAACGGGGGAACAAGCTAAAGGCGAGGACTGAAGACGATGAATGACGACGACAATTGATGATGATGACTGACGACGACGACGAACACACTGGCGAAGATGACTGACGACGAACATTGCTTGTAACCAGCGACACTGGTGCTCATTTTCCATCGAGTTTTGGGTTGAGGGGTGGCGGGTTATGGCTGATGATCGACTGGTCGTTTGGTTTCATGAAGGAGACATGAGGGTGGTCGTTTTGGTCGAGGGGGACGCTAGTCTGAAGACGAAAGGGGCAGCTGTTGGTGGTTTGCTGGAGACGAAGGTTTTTGAGATGATGAAGACGCAACAGCGGCTGTTTTGGTGGTTGACGACGAAGATGGCGGGCTGCAGCTGGTTCGACGCTAGTTGACAAGGGGGCGGGGTTTTTGTTCCTCCATTGTTGTCTTATAGGGTTTGTCTTGTATTCTTGTTTGGTTTATGGTTGAAGAAAGGAAGCCATGGAGTCTTCCAACGTTAGGTTTTCCTATATGTGTTCTATGGTTGAGAAGAAGATAGGTTAGGGCTGCTGATGGGCTACATGGTTTTGGATAATTGTTTTGGGCTTGGGTTGGGTATTTGTTTTGGGTCTGGGATATTTTAAATTGGATAAGAGCCCCAATCCAATTTTCCGTTCATATTTTTTTGCTCTCTTTTCGTTTATTTGCTCCAAAATTAACACTTAAAGATCCTAAATTAAATTATAAGACCCAATTGAATTATCAAAAATAACTAATTAACTCCTACTGACAATTATCCCACCAATTAAAAATAAAATCACACAATTTGGACATTAAAGGCTAAAAATGCAAATTACATTATTTTTTTTATTTTTCATTTTTGTAAAGCACACTTGATTACTCCTAATCGTAAAAATAAATCCTAGATTGCAAATGCAACATATTTTTTTTTTGTATTTTCATCTATTTAAACAAATAATCATGCACACACAAACGCAAACACTAAGAGAAAAATAACACAAAATCCGCAAAAATTGCAAGCAACACAAAACTATTTTATTTTGGATTTTTGGGAGTTATTCTCATATAAGGCAAAAATCACGTGCTCACAGCTGCCCCTCTTTTCCCGGAAACACAGAAAGTTTTCGTGCAAAGATAAAGTGAGCGGATACGAGCGATTTCTACACGTTCGAGTACTCCGTGCGAAGTATTTTTTGAAATGATTTGATCAAACCTTTACTTCAAAAGGTCTCCTACATATCCCTGGCTAAAAGGGAATCACGTCAATGTAGTTTGAAAAGTTTTGGTAGTTGGGACTACCATGAGACTATGGCTTTACTGTTACTGTTGTTGTTGCTGCTGCTACTGCTGACCCCTTATTACACCATGCTAAAAGTAAAATAAAGAAGCTAAGTCAAGCTATGGCTTATGAATTACAACGACTTATTCTCAAACTTGCTCTGCGACCTTTGTTGTCTTGTCGCCTTGTATTTCCTCACGATGTTTCTTCATTTCTGACTTGACTCGCCGGCCTCTCTTGATTGCCGAACTTGAACTGCTTATTTTCTTCTTTTGAGCTTCGAATTATTTTCCTTTGGAGCATGAATTGCCTTCTTCCGAACACTGTTGCCTCCCTTCTGATTGCTGAACTTGAATTTATGCTGGGGATTTTTTGTTATAACCTTTCGCTCTCCCGGCGGGTTACTGACTTCATGACTTGAAATGTAAAGACTGAAATGTATTCCTCTGTTATACGGGCGGGATCCCAACTTCAAGACTTGAAATGTAAAGACTGAAATGTAAAGATTGAAATGTATTCCTCTGTTATACGAGCGGGCTCCCGACTTCATTTTCTTGGAAAATAAAATGCCATTATTATCTTAGGAGATAGGTTCATCGGACTAAGATTCTGACTCTATGAGATAATTCATCAGACTAGGTCCATTTTTGTGTGATCTCAGGAGAAAGATTCATCGGACTGATGGCACCTAGTTCCTACGACTAGGTAAGCCTAAAATATGGAATTTACACAAATTGCGAAAAATAAACTACCTTGCGGAAAATACACTAACTTGCGGAAGCAACAACTAAAAAAAATCGTACTGTCAAGAGAAAACTATGTATAAGCGCTACTTGGTAGAATACAACCCATATCACAAAAAAAATCAAAAGAAACACCCAAGACCCGGAAACTCACAGGAAACACATGCTAATAGAAATGAAATATACTGCTCTAACTCCGGAATTTCTACACAACCGAAAGAAAGGAAAATCATATACTACAGCTAAAATAAGATAGAGACTCTTGGTCTGCGGACGTGGCAGATATACCTCAAATTCTCTTAATATCACTCCTAGATCACTGATAATGTGCCGGACCGTAAGTACCTGGATCTGCACATGAAAAACATGCGTAGAAGAGGCATGAGTACACCACAGCGGTACTCAGTTAGTGCCAAGCCTAACCTCGGTTGGGTAGTGCCGAGGAAGGTCAGGGCCTACTAAGATAAAATATAATAATCAGTATGATAATGAGGAGAAAATATGAGTATAATCACAGCAGAAATCCAACAAGAAAATAAGTAAAACAGTAATAGAGAACAAACACAATCAATGAATGTAGATACAAACTACAAATGGATATTTATCATCGGGGATCTCCTGGTATCCCAAAAATATCTTGGTATCCTCAATAAATTGTTCAGGGATCTCTTGGTATCCTGAGGATCTCCTAGTATCCTCAATAATAATTCTAGTATCTCTTGGTATCCTCAATAAATCGTTCGGGGATCTCTTGGTATCCCGAGGACCTCCTGGTATCCTCAATAATAATTCTAGGATCTCTTGGTATCCTCAATAATAATTCTAGGATCTCTTGGTACCCTCAATAATAATTCGGGGATCTCTTGGTATCCTCAATAATAATTCTGGGATCTCTTGGTATCCACCTTATATAATCATTTCTGTGCCAGGGATCTCTTGGTATCCCGCACTCTCAGTCTTTGAACATATCACGTACAGGGGGATCTCCCAGGAATCTAACCCGTAGTCCTAAATATAAATATGCAGGGGGATCTCCCGGGTATCGAACCCGTAGTCCCAAATATAAATGTGCAGGGGATCTCCCGGGGATAAAACTCGTAGTCCCAAATATAAATGTGCAGGGGGATCTCCCGGGAATCAAATCCGTAGTCCCAAATATAAATGTGCAGGGGGATCTCCCGGGGATCAAACCCGTAGTCCCAAAGTAAACAAACAAGGGGGGAGCTCCCAGGAATCAAACCCGTAGTCCCAATGTAAATGCACAACCAAAATCAGAAACTATTCAGAAATTGAAGTATAACAATACAAAGCAACAAATAATTCTGGCCTAACATGCTCCGCGTAATTTCAATTAAGACAAATTAAGCAAATAAGCAATTTGGATCAACTAACATACTTTTCTATATCGGCACAGGCTATAATAGCAAGTAGAATAAAGCTATTACGAAATAAACTCGGTTCAAATATTTTAATTAAAAATTTGGGGTTTCAACAATTAGCTCAAGTACGCGCCCGTCACCTCACGTACAAGGCATTCAATTACCAAATATCACATCCTACGGGACAATGTCCCCCACACAAGGTTAGACAAGCTACTTACCTCGAACCGGCTCAAAATTCAATCCAAAATCACATTCTTTGTCACGCGTATGCGACTCCAAATGGCTCAAATCTATTCAATTAAATTGCATAATGTAAATAATAGTTCAAGTAATTGATTCTACAATCAAATTCTAAGCTAATACGTGAAATTTTGCAAAATGACAAAAATGCCCCTCGGGCCCATATCTTGGAATCGGATAATTTTTATATTTTCAAAACCCTCTTACTCTCACGAGTATACCCATATATAAATCACTCAAATCGGAGGTCAAATGCCCACTCAAAACTCGACAACTTAGTCTAAGGATTTTGACCCATTTTTCATTCAAAAATCCAAAAATACGAATGAAATCATGATTAGATTAGTAAGTATCAAGCATAAGAGAGTAGATATTCGTTACCCAATCGTTGCTCGCGAAAACCCCTCGAAATTTCTCCCAAAGTCGAGCTCTAGAAGTCAAAAATGGAGAAAATGTGCCATTTTCGAAACTTAAGGTCTCAGCCCAGGCCAATTTTCCGCTTATGCGGACATTTCTACTTCCGCGGACATTTTTTGCTTATGCAGGACTGCTTTTGCGGCTCTATTTCCGCTTTTGCGGTCCCGCTTCCGCGGTCAATTTCCGCTTTTGCGGTTATGACAGCAACCAGCACTCTCCCGACACGGAAATGAGCATAACTCCCTCATACGATGTCCAAATTGGACGATTCTTTTTGCTATGGCTCCAAAATTACGATACGGATCTAATGGTTCAATAAAAACTTAATTTGGAGCTCATTTACTTAATATGGTACCCCTTTATGTCCAAAGATACGGTGTTGGAACATCTAATAAGAGCGTTATACAGCCCGAAACACCCCCGAGGCCCCCAGGACCTCCACCAAAAGCACCAACGCATCTTAAAACATTATTCAAACTTGTTACAATCCTCAAAAAACCTCAAAAAACACCAAAACCATCAACTTACATCGATTTCAAGCCTAAGTTCTTTTAAAACTTCAAAAACACACATTCGATCAAAAACCCGACCAAAACATGTCCGAATGACTTGAAATTTTGCACACATGTCCCAAATGACATGACAGTGCTACAGCAACTTCCAAAGATCCATTCCGACCCTCGGATCAAAATTTCACCTATCAACCGGAAATCGCCAAAATACTAGCTTTCGACATTTCTAGCCTAAATAAGCTACGGACTTCTAAAATAAATTTCGAACACGCTCCTAACCCTGAAATCACCTAACGGAGCTAACGGAACCATCGAATTTCAATTTCGAGGCCGTCTTCATACAGTTCCGATTACGGACCATTTTTCAACACTTAAGCTCTCATTTAGGGACTAAGTGTCCCAAAACACTCCGAATCCAAACACCGAACGTCCCGTCAAACCAAAATAGCATAAATGAACTTAGAGGAAGCAGTTAATAGGGGAACGGGGTGTAAATTCTAAAAACAACTGGCCGGGTCGTTACATTTTGACTCTAGGAGATAATTCATCAGACTAGGTCCATTGTGTTGTGATCTTAACTTAAAATGTAAAGAATGAAACGTATTCCTCTGTTATACGGGCGGGCTCCCGACTTCGAACTGGAATTTAAAGACTAAAACGTAATGACTAGAATATAAAGATTGAAATGTATTCCTCTGTTATACGGGCGGGCTCCCGACTTCAAACGTCATTCCCCTTTTTGTTATCTTAGGTGAAATGTTCAGCAGACTATGATTTTGACTTTAGGAGATAATTCATCAGACTAGGTCCATTTTTATGTGATCTGAGGATAAAGATTCATCGGACTAAGATTTTTGACTCTAGGAGATAATTCATCAGACTAGGTCCAATTTTTGTGTGATCTCAGGAGAAAAATTCATCGGACTGAGATTTTAATACCTTAGGAGAAAGATTCATTAGACTAAGATTTTTGACTCGAGGAGATAATTCCTCAGGCTAGGTCCATTTTTATGTGATCTCAGGAGAAAGATTCATCGGACTGAGATTTTTGATATCTTAGGAGAAAGATTCATCGGACTAGGATTTTTGACTCTATGAGATAATTCCTCAGACTAGGTCCATTTTGTGTTTTACTTCGAACCTTCCAATTATTGTTTCCCACTTCTCATTGTTTTATCTGAAATTTCCAATTGTTGTCTTTCACTTCTCATTATCTTATCTGTAACTATCAAACTATTGCTTTCAATTTTTCAATTCTTGTGTTGCCCTTTTGTTATCTTATCTGGGTCTTTCCGGTTGTTGCCTTTACTTCTTTATTGCTATCTTTTCTAAGTCTTTCCAACTGACTTCTTATTAACTTGAAAAAATTCATCAGACTAAGATTTTTTCATCTTAGGAGAAACAATTCATCAGACTAAGATTTTTCATCTTAGGAGAAACAGTTCATCAGACTAAGATTTTTCATCTTATGAGAAACAATTTATCAGACTAAGATTCTTTTCATCTTAGGAGAAACATCCATCGGATTAAGATTTTTTTTTTAATCTTAGGAGGAAATTTACACTGCTTTGTTCCTCTTACATACAAAGAAAAGTTTTGTCAGTTTTGAAAAATGACATTCTTGCTGGGGATGATTTCTTACTTCCCTTACAACTTGTGCTATCTTCCTTCTTCCTCAAATGAGTACATGACTTCAACAAAAAAAGGTAACACCTCCGTTCTACGGGCGGGCTCCCGACTTCAACAACTTACCTTATCTGCATTCTATTACTGTTGTCCTTCTTTGCCTCGTAAACCATTTCCTTCTTACTTGAATTATCTTTCTTCCAGAACTGCTTCCCTCGAAAACAAAACTCGAGTTGTCTTCCCTCGAGACTACTGGGGATAACACTGCTGGGGAATTAATTATTTACCTGCTGGGGATAATACTGCTAGGGGAATCTCCTTTCTTCCCCTTCTTTTTTTTTTTTCCAAAACTACTTTCTTCAACTTTTATTTTCTCTCAACACTGTTGGGGATAAAAATGTTATCAGTTGGGGATAACGCTATTGAGGATAACGCTACTGGGGGGAATTTTCATTCCTTCATGCTTTATTCTTCTGGAAGCTGCTGGGGATGACACTAGCTTTTGCTTTTTCTGAGCACCAGTTTCGTCCCTTTGTTCTGTCCGCTGGGGTACAACTCCTTTCATTAAAATTTGTTATTTTCCTTCTTTCAACACTGTTAGGGATAACATTGGTTCTAAGCCCACTTCCCTCAAGACTGGTGTTATCTTTCTTCTTCCCCAAATGGATACTGACTTCCAGAAAATTTTCCAATTGAAAAGAAAATTTTCTTCCCCAGTTTGATAATCTTCCTCGTGGCATGCCTTTCCGCAATCAATGCCATTTCCTTTTTCCTGCTTCAAATCAAAGAAAAATTGTTAGTTTAAAACGCGGTGGTTGGTTGTGATGCTCCTGTTGGGGATGGTTCTCCTTCTCTTCTTCCCTGCCCTGCATTCCAAAACTTGTTGGGGGTTAGATTATTTGCCGGGGATGACATTCTTTCTGGTCTTAGAATGACTTGACTTGCTTTGCGTCATCTGGCGATCTTGAAACTTGGCCGATACCTTCCGACGACACCTTATTCACAAGCCTTTCACCGTTGTTTTCCACTTGTATCCTGACCCCCCACTTTCCTATGACAGTGACTTTGCTTGAGGATCTTGCATGTTTTACTGATGAACCATTTCCTTCGTTCATCCTTGTCACTAGAAATAGCTTTTCTGCTGGGGATATCCCCCCTTCTTTTGTTGCATATCTCGAGAACTGGCATTTCCCGACCCTTGAGTCTCATGTGCATTTCCAAATATGCCCATCGCTCTCCGCATTGTTCTTTGATTTGTCTACTGGCCTCGGCCTTGAGGTTTATAACCTTCGGTTTTGCTGGGGATATCCCCCTTGATACTGACTCATTCCTTTTGTCAATCTCCTCTTGTTGGGAAATATCCTTTTTGACACTGGCCTTCAGCTTGTTTCCTCGTGACTTATACCACTTGGGTGTACCAATCAGATCACGTCTTGCATAATTGTAAAGCTAATGGCAAATTTTGAAGTCATTTCTCACAAACAGATTCAGTTGGGGAATTTTGATGAAAGGAGAAAGATAAAAGGAACAAAAATAAAAGGCAAAGGAAAAAGACGACTCTCTAATCAAGAAAAACTATAAAAACTTATCAAACACGGATACCAACTCTAATGGACATAACATGCACATGTAGCCTATCATCCGTCGTTAATTCACCTTTCACAATTTCTGTCTGGTGATCTCCATCTGATTCTCACCCTTAATCAACTTGTAGTGCCCGAAAGTTTTCACTATCAAGTCTCTCTCATTTTGATTTCTCTCAGCTTACAATCGCCTCATGGTGCCTATGAAGGTTTTCACCGGTAAGACTCTCTTATTTTATTTCTTTTCAGCTGGGGATTGGGGTGTTACTGACAAGACTCTTTTTTATTTCTTTTATGTCGGGGATCAGAGTCTTTTCTACTGGGGATCAGAAGCTTTTCTGCTAGGGATCGGTGTATTATGTTCACCGATAAGACTCTCTTATTTGTCTGACTTGGTATCTTTTGAAGACTGATCAGAAGGTCTTTCTTTGGACCGTAATGTGGGAATTTTGGACAGGGCTAGAAAGAAAGGGTATTAAAGGCTCAAAACAAAACAACCTGGATTCAAAATTACAACCTTCGGAACTAGATTTATTTATGATAAACACAATTTTTGCCCCAATTTCTTCCTTGGGGATTTTTAGATTTTTTGTTACACTATGACCGAGCTGTGAAGCGCCTACGTATCCTCTTTGAGGAATCAGGTCAAACGTAGTTCCCAATTCATCGTTGTTCTCGTTTTCCTTTTCATTTCTTTTTCTTTTTCTTTATCTCTTTCTCTTTCTTTTTGTTGTGTTTTTTTTCTTCTTTTTCTTCTTTTTTTTTCTTTTCTTTTCTTTATCTTCCATGTTGTGTTTCTAGTCTTTGCTACTGATTCTGAGGAGGGTATGAATGAAAACAAATAACGCTCAACGGATTAACGAAGGATAAAGTGTTTATATAGCAGAATAAAATGTCTTCGTCATTCCAATATTCAAAACATGCCAAGCACAAACAACACGATTAACATTCGCCCTAACTTCTGATTGTGCCATATCCGCACATTCGCCTTTCCATTTGTCATTTTTAAAGCACTGTTGGGTAACGCTATCATTTTCATTATCATGAATGACCCCATGTCAATTTGGCCAGCTTGCCTTTAAGGTTTTCTTTATGTTTTACTTTCCCCAGTTTCACATGACTCGGGCTCCAAATATACCGATATGTTCTTATTTCTTTTAAACGCCCCGATCATCTTCCAATTTCTTCATGATTAATTTTTAAGGTTAGGCCACAATTATGTGTGCATGTCATGTTACTAGAATCGACGTTTGAACAAAAGACACAATAAAAGGATAAAAGAACTAAACAAAGAAAATTAATAGAAATAATAAAGACCGGAAATTGTATTAGACTAATGGTGAAACGGTTCGAACAACAAAACAAGCAAAACAAACCAGAGTACAAAACCTGGACAAAACAAAGCAAACCGCTGTGACAAAATGGAAGGATAATAAGGTTTGACACAAGAAAATATCCGGATCACAACCCTAAAATAACCCGAACACACAGAAATGACCACAAAATAAACCACCAAAGCTCTACACTGACTGACCAAAAATGTAGTTTCTTCCCAATTACCAAGCACGACATCTTAGCTACCAACTTCTGCTGATTGGATTTTCCTTAGAACATGGTCTCACTATCACGGATCGGGCTTCTTAAGTTCCCCTCCCTTGTGTACCAATTCGATCATGTGGGTCTCATGGTGAGCTGGCAACTGATTCTGATTAATGTTTGGTGCTTCTAGAACCTGAACCTCGATCATATTTGTATCAATAAGCTCTTGCACGGCATTCTTCAACTTCCAACATTTCTCAGTATCGTGTTCAGGAGCCCCCGAACAATAATCACAGCTCGCTGAAGGGTCAAGATTTCTAGGAAGGGGATTTGGCAATTTGGGCTCAATAGGATTCAACAGGCCTAATTGTCTTAATTTGTGGAACAGAGTAGAATAGGATTCTCCCAGTGGAGTATATTTCTGTTTCCTCTCATTCTTGAAAGCTTGATTCCCATGAAACCCTGGCCCCAGAGGATTTCTATAGGCCCTCGGAGGTGGATAGGCATTTTGTGGTGCTGGGTACTTGAAAAGTGAAGTATGTCTTTGGGAGTCCGGTAGAGAGACGTAATCACCTGGAGAATTACAAGGATATCCACGGGGTCGATATAGAGATTGCGGGCGTTTAGCCAGGACGACCACTAGACCTTGTCATTGGGGAGGTTCAACAACATCTTTTCTTTTCATGGGAAGATTATCCCGAGCAACCTGCTCACTCTATCTGAGCCAGAACTTCCCAAAACCTTCTTTAGGTTTCTATTCTATTTGAGATATGGAGGAGTGTTTCGGGACAATGTCTGCATTATTGTGAAAGTGTCGTACAAAATCCTGATCCATGTCGTCCCATGCATGCCACCTACTGACATCTTGACGATCATACCATTCCAAGGCAGCCCCAATCAAGCTTTTATTGAAGTATGCTATCAGCAGATCGTCTTTCTTGCCAACATTACCCATTTCCTTGCAGTACTCCCTCAGATGGACAACCGGATCTTCGCATTCCTTGAACTTTGGTACTTTAATCCTTGCGAGCAGGCGGACGTCAGGGAGTGTACCCAACCTCTCAGAACTTGGAGGAAGAGTGACGGAACTACTATGGTGATCGGGAGATGCCAAAGTTCGGGTAAGGACATCATCGGGGAAACCAGACGGTGGCGGTATGGGTGCCTTCCCAACCATCCATGCCTGATACATGTTTGCCACATTTGCCTCAACATTTTTACTTCTTTTACCAACCCATTGTTCTATTCGACCAGCTATTTCCGGGCATCAGTACCAACCCACTCAGTTCTGAGGTTCTCTGCCATTGTCCTTTGACTTTGTGTTGAAGGGAAAAGTTATTTTAGAACCACAACCAACCACCTCAACTTTCTCTGAATTCAAAACAAAATATGTTAGAATGGACTCAGTCGGTCCTTATTATTATCAACATTTTTTTTCATTTTTTTTCATTTTTTCATTTTTTTGTGCTTTTTGGTTGTGGTCGAATCTTATGGAGATTGCCTATGTATCATGACCTTGCATGAATCAGACCCTGCGTTGTTCGCGCAGATGAAAGATAAATAACGATGAAACATTTTTTTTTTTTGGAATTTTCAATTTTTCATAATAAACAAACTTTGATTACAATGATTAAAAAAACTGCCAAACTTAGACTGAACTAACAGACTCTGCTGAAAGACGAGATACAGACTTGAACATTAAACAACCCACATACTCTAATCGAAAGAAATTCAAATTTAAAAAAAAACTGACTAACAGATTCCTTCCCCTATATGCCAATTTTAACCAAATGGCTATTTTTCCAAACGTGGCCCCTTCACAATTTCACCTAAATTTTGAGGCAGGGGAAGATTATTTTATGACATTTCACAAACTTGTTCGTTCTTTTATGAAAATAACCTTTCGACAACTGAAAGATACTCTAAGGCTATCTCGGCAAGAACGGTTTAATACACTAACTCTTTTTCTTGTTTTTCAAATCAAAACAAAAGACCTGGTTTTGCAAACACGACCTTTCAGCACTTCGGGGACGAAGATTTTAAGGCTGTGGGGGTCAACCGACCAAAATCTAAAAGAATTACCCAAAGGTGGCTATTTATGCAAAGTCAGCCTTCCGACGTCCCTTTCGGGAACATTCAGCTATTTTCGACAAAACGACGTCACCCGACTTATTTATGATTCTTTTCTTGTTTTTAAAAAATAGAAAACCCAATATTGCAAGCATGGCCCTTCAATGTCTTGGGGACGAAGATTTTAAGGCTGGCAAATTTTTTTTTATTTTTTTTTTAAAATGACCAAAGGTGGCCGTTTATGCAAAGTCAACCTTACGGCGTCCCTTTCGGTAACATTCGGCTATTTTTGATGAAAACAGCATCACCGAACTTATTCTTGAAAATATTAATTGTGACATTTTTTGGCGGTTTTTGCATAAGGGGAGGTTGGACCCGATAAGGGTTGCCTACGTATCTCACACCCTGTGAGAATCAAACCGGCGTAGTTCGCCAAAATAAAACAAACTATTTTTTGAAAACAAGACCTTTTCTTTTCCTTTTCAGTGGCGAACAAAACAAACTATTTCAAAAATAAAAACTCATCATTTCTCTTTTTTTTTCTTTCTTATTGGCAAACAAAATAATTATTTTAAAAATAAAAACTTCCCCCTTTTTTTCGGCAAATAAAATAAAAAAAAAATTCTTTTTTTTCCTTTTTTTTTATTTTCTCAAAAATCTGGCAGAGTTTCAACACTACTTGGGCATTGGTTTCTTTATAAAAAAAATATAAGTAGTCATCCCCCTACACTGTTGTTTTTCTCTTTTTCTCTTTTTTTTCGCAATTTTCCAATATTCCTAGTTTTCTGAAGCAGGTCAGCATGCTAGTACGAAGCAAAATAAATGCACAGTTAACAAGTAAGATGCATCAGGATGGTCACTTCATTTCAGGTTGCCTGTCCTAGACGGATCCAACCCCTGTGTTGAATCCCCTAAGTCAAGTGCAACATGATGCAAATAAGCATTCATACTAGGGATCCGGCATGAGGTTTTGTTATACTAGGTTTATCCTAGGTGTATTGTTCTAGACCTGGCTTATCCGAGCGGACAACTCAAGCCGAGGATGGGATCTGTGTACCGGTAACCAAAAGGCCATCCGATTTTGCAACTCCTCCGAATCCTCGTTCTATTTTTGGAGATATGACACTAATAGAAAGAAGTTACGAACAGCGTGCACTCCTCAGGAGAGAGAAGAGAGGGGTTTCGGCACAGTTTATATATACAATTCAAATAATATCAAAGCGGTAAAGCATCATTTTGCACATTTGATACCAATCAAGTAATAAATTCAGATAATAAATAAAGCCAAATAAAAGAATTTATTGTAAGTTAGAATTTATAACCCTGAACCAGTGGTTCTGGGTTTTTCAATCCCCAGTAGAGTCGCCAGAGCTGTCGCACCTCCTTTTTACGCAACAGCGCCCCGCGAGGGGGGTGTGGTAGAGGGGAGTTTTTCCACTTAAAGGACAATCGAAACGGGATTTGTTATTAAGAGTTAGAGTCGCCACTTGAGAGTTTTATTGTGTCCCAAGTCACCGGTTTGAATCCCGAATCGAGGAAAAAGTTGACTCCGCATTACAGTCTATGAATCAGAATTCCGAATAAGAAATTCTGTTAACCCGGAAGAAGGTGTTAGGCCTTCCCGAGTTTCGTGGTTCTAGCACGGTCGCTCAACTGTCATATTTGGCTTATTTATCTGATTTTAATGCACGTTGAACCTATGTGCAAATTTTAACTCTTTATAATTTTTATTATTATAATTATTTTAAAGAGAATTGCAACATCACAAAAATGCGTCTCAAACCACGTCACATCAATGTACCCGTGGTTTTTGACACATCTCGACTCAGTTGAGATTTGGATTTGGGTCACATAAATGTGCACCCGATTTTAGGGAGGTAATGTTATTGAAGTACTCGCCTAAAAATGACTAGCGCGTTATTGTTTTGGAGAAAATCGTGAAATTTACTAAACGTCCTGTCCCGAAGTCTAAGTATTTCATATATACATTTAATAAGGGCCCCGCAAATTGTGGGTTTTATTTGGCGAAGCTCGTCTCATTTATTTTAAAAGGTCAACCTAAAAGCAACTACGATTTGCTATTTATTTTTGTCTCTAAAAGAAATAAAGAAACTCCTAATCAATTAACATTAAAAGTTCGGGCTTCAAGTTCAAGTCCGGGTCCAAACAATAGGAAACACCTTCTAGTTTGAACCCGCTACCTAACTTAAAATCCGCCGCCCGCCATTTTAAATATTAACAAACCAACTACCATTTCGATCTAATTCAAACCTGGCTTTATTAGATGAATTCGACTATTGGAATTAGCTATGTGCAATACAAAGCCTTATTTTTTACTCTTTTTACGAATTGTTGAAAAATGCATCAATGCTTAAAAACAGACGTCAAGCTAACGTTAATCACTAACATTTGCGCACTAACATTAGTTACTAACATTATTCGAATTGCTATTTAAAATGATGTTATTTACACAAGTGAACTCGCAATTTCAGAACTAGACATTAAACCAACATGTCGATTTCCATTTGAACCATTTGAACCTGTTTTGTGACGCATAAACTATTTGAAACTATTTTTACGACTACTGGAAATGAATTAACTACATTATATTTCGTAACTAATAATCTCAAACTAAGATAATCACAACCCTTGTCTTTTCTTTATTTAATTCCCTTGTTCCCCACTAACCCTTGTCTTTTCTCATTACTTAATTCAAAAGTTATGGGTGAGTTTGTTTAATCAATCCCTTTACCTCCCCATTATGTTTTGTTCCCCACAAATGCCTTATTCTAATGGTACACTAGCTTAGTGGGTCGGGGCACTCAAGTTAAATAATTCTCCAATTTTTTAAGTCCCAAAATACCCCTTGAACCTACTGTGAACTACTTAAAATACTCCTGAAACCCCTTCCAATTTGCATTAAACCTATCAGCTATAATCAATTCACCTAATCAACAAACTTAAACAGAACAAACAATTATTCGAATCACTAAACTCAATCATCAATTAAATTCGAATTAAATCCAGCAACATTACAACCAAGATGAAGGATTCAATGATTCTGAGCAAATCACAATTCTAAACTGAAACTTAGACCAAAGATGAATTAGCAATGTAAATTCACTGAATCGAAAACAAACTTAACTTATATGCAAAACCTGATGAACAACAAATGAAAGTAAAAGCTCCACAGACCACTACTAAATAATCACAAACAAACCGGATCAACGACTTAATAAAAGACATTCAAAAACAAATCTAAAGCATGGTTGGATAATGAACACAAAAATGAAACAAGCCATAAACTCTGAATTTTTACAGAACCATTAAAATATAACCATACTAACTAAATAATGAAGGTGAAAGGCAGACCTGAAGGAGCTTTCTGATTAAACCAAAATGAAGCAACAATTACAACTGCACATTGACACAACTTTAAACGAAATCAACAACATCAAACCAGAATCTCGGATGAAGACTTCAACTTTAACGTAAACAAAATCTGTCAGGCCAATGATTGTCTTAAACAAACGATGAGCAGCGAATAGAATGAAGAAGATGACTGACGACGATGAGTAACGGCGAGGGAACAAGCTGAAGGCGAGGACTTAAGACGATGAATGATGAAGACGTTCGACGATGATGACGACGACGATCGATGATGATGACTGACTGACGACGACGAACACACTAGTAAAGATGACTGACGACGAACATGGCTTATAACCAGCGATGTTGTTGCTCATTTTCCGGTGAGTTTTGGGTTGAGGGGTTACGGGTTATGGCTGATGGTCGACTGGACATTTGGTTTCGTGAAGGAGACATGAGGGTGGTCGTTTTGGTCGACGGGGATGCTGGTCTGAAGACGAAAGGGGCAGCTGCTGGTGGTTTGCTGGAGACGAAGGTTTTGGAGATGATGAAGATGCAGCAATGGCTGTTTTGGTGGTTGACGACGGAGATGGCGGGCTGCAGCTGGTTCGACGCCGGTTGACAGAAGCGAGAAGGGCTATGGGGTGGTCGTTGCGAAGAAGAAGAGAAGGGGCGGGGTTTTTGTTCCTCCATTGTTGTCTTCTAGGGTTTGTCTTGTATTCTTGTTTGGTTCATGGTTGAAGAAAGGAAGCCATGGAGTCTTCCAACGTTAGGTTCTCCTAGATGTGTTCTATGATTGAGAAGAAGATAGGTTAGGGCTGCTGATGGGCTACATGGGTTTGGGTAATTGGTTTGGGCTTGGGTTGGGTAGTTGTTCTGGGTCTGGGATATTTTAAATTGGATAAGAGGCCCAATCCAATTTTTCTTTCATATTTTTTTGCTCTCTTTTCGTTTATTTGCTCCAAAATTAAGACATAAAGATCCTAAATTAAATTACAAGACCCAATTGAATTATCAAAAATAACTAATTAACTCCTACTAAAAATTATCCCACCAATTAAAAATAAAATCACACAATTTGGACATTAAAGGCTAAAAATGCAAATTACATTATTTTTTTGATTTTTTTTTTTGTAAAGCACACTTGATTGCTCCTAATCATAAAATTAAATCCTAGAATGCAAATGCAACATTTTTGTTTTTGTATTTTCATCAATTTAAACAAATAATCATCCACACACAAATTCAAACAATAAGAGAAAAATAACAAAAAATCCGCAAAAATTGGAAGCAACACAAAACTATTTTATTTTGGATTTTTGGGAGTAATTCTCATATAGGGCAAAAATCAAGTGCTCACAATATACACTAGGGATCTCTTAGTATCCCAAGGATCTCTTGGTTTCCTCGTCATATACACTAGGGATCTCTTGGTATCCTCATCATATAAACTAGGGATCTCTTGGTATCCCGAGGATCTCTTGGTATGCTCAAATCTTACATTTTCATGTGCCAGGGATCTTTTATTATCCCGCACCTCAGTCCAGAACATAACAAGTATAGGGGGATCTTCCGGGATGCCGTCCCGTAGTCCCAATTTTAAACACACAATAACAACCCAAACATTAAGATAAATGCTAAACTAAGAAACAAGTAATGGAAAATCCTATCCAAATCATGCTTCACGGAGTATAAACAAGTCAGTTAAAACACTTAGGCAAGTAAGTTAAATAAACATGCTTCTCTAAACTATCATAGGATAAAACTTGCAATTCAAAATAAACAGGTAAGTAAGAAAACTCAATTTAAATACTTCAAGTAAAAACGGATTTCCAATAATTAGCTGAAGTACGCGCTCGTCACCTCACGTACAAGGCATTCAATTACCAAATATCATATCTTAAGGGGAAAGGTCCCCTACACAAGGTTAGACAAGCCACTTACCTCGAACCGGCTACAAAATCAACTCGAAATCACACTTTTGCCACGAGTATCCGACTGCAAATGGCCCAAATCAATTCAATTCAATTACATGTCGTAAATAACATCTCATGCAACTGATTCTACTATTAAATTCAAGGAGAAGACGGGAAATTAGGTAAAATGACCAAAATGCCCCTCAGGCCAACATCTCGGAATCTGATAATTTTTACATTTTTAGAACCCTCGTACTCTCACGAGTCTAACCATATAAAAATCTCCCAAATCGGTCAAACACCCACTCAAAACTCAATAGTTTGCTCAATGAAGTTTTCCCCATTTTTCATTCAAAAATTTGAAATTAAGGAAGAATTCGTGATTGGATTAGTGGATTTTAAGCATAAGCGAATAGAGAATCGTTTCCCTCAAAAAAACATCAAAATTGCTCCCAAATCCGAGCTCCCAAGCTTGTATTTTGATAAAAATGGCTATCCCTCGTTTTTTAAATGTTAAGTACTATCCAGACATTCAATGCATTGCGAATGCGGAGATTGGCTAGCGTTCGCGGAGAAGAAATATGGAAGATTTTAAACCTTCGTGATCACAAGGGGTAGGATGCAAACGTGAAGGCCTGGGATTTTAAACCTATGCGAAGCCGTGGTCTGTAACGCGATCACGATTAAGGAAAATGCTGAGATCCAGAAGCTGCTCTACGCGAACGCGTGTAAGCATTCGCGAACGGGAAGAACAAACTGGCATAGGTACGCGAAAGTGATGAAGTTTATGCGAACGCAATGAAGGAACTGGCCTCCCTCCAGGACTACACTAAGCGGACGCAAGAGGGAGGTCGCGATCGCGAAGAGGAAATGTCTGCAATAGCTGAGTTCAGTTTTTCTGCAATTTTTAACAACATAAAAAATGCTCTGTTGAGCATACGAAACACTCCCGAGGCCCCCGAGACCTCCACCAAACCTACTGACATGTCCCATAACTTCATTCAAACTCACAACAATCCTCAAACCACCTAAAACAATGCCAGAAACTCGAATTAATCAAGGATTTGAGCCTAAGAACTTCAAATTTCATCAAAACACGCTTTCGATCAAAAACATAATCAAAACACATCTGAATGACCAGAAATTTTGCACAAATGTTGCAAATGACATGAAGGAGCTATTGAAACTTCCAGAATTCCAATCAGACCCTCAGATCAAAAACTCACTATCGGACCGGAAACTTCAAAAATTCAAACTTCGACATTTCAAGCCTAAATGAGGTACAGACTTCCAAAATACATTTCGAACCCGCTCCCAACCTTGAAATCACCTAAAGGAGATAATGGAACCATCGAATTTCCATTCCGAGGTCGTCTTCACACTGTTCTGACTATGGACCATTTTCTAGCACATAAGCTCTCATTTAGGGACTAAGTGTCCCAAAACTCTCTGAAACCCAACACCGAACATCCCGGCAAACCAAAATTGCATAAATGGACTTAGGGGAAGCAGTTAATAGGGGATCGGGGCATTAATTCTTAAGAAAACCGGCCTGGTCATCACATCCTCCTATACTTAAACATTCGTTCGTCCTCGAACGAGCGTGGAGAACATACCTGATGTAGTGAAATGTGACGACCCAAAGGGTCATCACCTGTTTTCCTCATCTGTTTTGTGCTTTCGAGGCCTTAAAAATCTCATTTTCTATCACCTCGATTTGCATGCGCAGTCCGGGCGCATAGCCGGAAAATTTCTGTTTTGAAATATGTGAATTCTGTGAAAATTTTAAAGAATTTTGATATTAATATGATTATAGTTGACTTTGGTCAACATTTTTGGTAAACGGACCCGGACCCGAGATTGGACGGTCCCGGAAGGTCCGTAGAAAAATATGGGACTCGGGCATGTGCCCGGAGTCGAAATCCGAGGTCTAGAACCTGAGTAAAAGAATTTTTCTATTAAATTATTTTTTTGAAATTATTAAGGAAAATAAAAATGAAAATTGATTAAAAGACTATGGTATCGGACTCGTATTTTGGTTCCAACGCCCGGTACAAGTCTTATATATTGGTTAAGCGCTTCCTATAAAGTTTGGTCGAAATCGGACGTCGTTTGACGTGTTTCGGACCTAAATATTTAAAGTTGGAAGTTTATGAATTTTGAAAGGAGAATCATGAGTTTTGAGGCTTGATTCTATGTAAATGATGTTATTTTGGCGATTTGATCGTGCGAGCAATTTCGTATGATGTTTTTGAGTGAGTGTGCATATTTGGTTTGGAGCCCCGAGGGCTCGGGAGTGTTTCCGAGGTGGTTCGGGATGTTTTTACACTTAGAAAGGTTGGCAGATTTTCTGCAATTTTTGCACAGGAGATTTGTTCTACGCGATCGCATTTGTTTGGATTTCCCTCCTTCGCGTTCGCAGATCCTACCCCGTGTTTGCAAAGCCCAGTGGTTCCCTTCTACGCGATCGCATACGCTTTCACGCGATCGCGTAAGCTAGTGTTTCGACCCCAGTAACTTTCCTCTACACGCATCAGATTTCACGCGATCGCGTAGCTCCCAGATTTCCTTCACCGCGATCGCAACTCCATTCCCGCGATCGCGAAGAGCATTTTTGCCCAGCAAATTTTTAAGTTAAAAATAGAACCAGTGACGGGATTTTCATAATTTTACACGAAACCCTTTCTTCTCCAAGCACTTAGGCATCCATAGAAGCTCCCATTCGTCAAAACGTCTTGGGTAAGCATTGTTCCACTTATTTCTTTCAATTTTCTTCATTAATTACTGAAATCCTAGTCCTAAATCATGAAGTTTAAGGTAGAAATCATGGGTTTTGAGCAAATATAGGGTTTTGAGAATTTTGGGTAATTCAACGCCAATTTGGGGTCGAAACTTAAAACAAATTGTATCTTTGGACTCGTGGGGTTATGGGTGATTGAGTTTTAGTCCGAGCCTCGAGTTTAGACCATATGGTCCCGGTGTCTAATTTCGGAATTTTTGAAATAATGCTAGGAAATTCATATCTAGGCTATGGGTTGTTACCATTGAGTCTTTATTGATATTATTAAAGTGATTATACCTAGATATCACTGAATTGGAGGTTGAATCACGAGGTAAAGCAATAGTTGAGGATTAAGCGAATTTAAAGGCTTTGAGGTAAGTGTTTGGTCTAACCCTAGCTTGAGGGAATATGAGTTAAGTCTTGTTGCAAATTGCTATGTGATCGAGTACGATGTATAGGCATGGTGATGAGTATCTATACATTGGTGTCTAGCATGACCGTGAGTCCTTATAATGTGATTATCATGTGCTGGCTGTTAATTCCATGTTATTGGAGGATGTCTATACATATGGTCAATAACGTGTGAACAGTAAATGATCACTAAATTCTTTGGAGCGTTGGCTCAGAATAGTAAAGTGAATTATAAGATAAGTAAAGTAAGGAAAAAAGGAAACGTTGTTGATTATTCCCTTGCCGGGACGTAAGTATTTAATGTATTCTCCCTTGCCGGGATGATTGAACTGTTAATTGTACTCCCTTGCCGGGATGTTTGCTATGTATTGGTCTGCTGTGTGTCCCTTAATTGTGACTGTTGCTTGGGGACTCAGAGTGTTAAAAGATATTGAGGAGCGGGTTGCACGCCGCAACAAAGGATACTGAAGATCGGGTTGCGCGCCGCAACAATGATAAATGATAAATAATTAGGGTCGGGTTGCACGCCACAACAGTGATATGTGGAGTGGGTTGCACGCCGCAACAATGGTAATTATGGAGCGGGTTGCACGCCGCAACAGTTG